>LPNX010062472.1:244724-309376 GCA_001517045.1 Pseudotsuga menziesii | reverse complement strand
TCATTAACATCATTGATGAGTTCCTTGGACCACTTGAGAGGAGTCCTTAGTGCCTCTTGGGATGGTTGTTTCTCACATGCTCGACTTCAACTCCATCATCGCACTGTTGAGATTCGTACAGGGTTTGTTGCGCACAGTACTTGGTCGAAGACCCTGGATGTCACCCGACTCTAGCACATTGGTGAGTCCACTCGAGGGACCTAAATAGGTTATGTCCCTTGTGATTTTCGGGTTGCGTTGGAGACAGTGATCTGAAGCCCCAACAGTGCTTCGATATACCTTTATGATTGATACAACATACTTGTACTGCAAAGACTCTGACTCTCAATCAACAAGTCCACATAGCTATGTACCAGATCCAGTAGACCATCAGTCACGAAGAGATAGCATTCCATGAGAATGCCATGGGTCCAATGTACCAGATTAGTATTGTATTTAGCCTCACAGGAGAGTCAACCATCATTGTAACATCAGTTGTATATGATCGGCTCTTGTATTTTAGAGCATAGATCAAATGATTCTTTTGACATTGTCATGAGCATGGGAATGCCCACCTTGTCCATATACATGTCACACATTTATTGTATCTCATCCATTGATGGGAACCAAATTAATACAAAAACCAAAAGCCACCATGCCCCAGCCCCGGAAGCACCACCTCTACACAGCAAATCCTATGATGTCCGTCGGCCATACGTTGAGCTCCTGCCCTCACACATTAGGGGGCTATCTGTTAACCCAAAAATCCCCTACATAGCTCTCAATGGCCTACACCACCCAAGGACACCATCTCACAACACTCATATCACTCCATTAGACCCCCACACCTCCAAAATAGCCTAAGGATGATGAAAAAGGGCTGAAAACCCCAAAAAGGAGCCCAAAATAGCCTCCTAGGAGCTAAAGCCCTAAAAAAGGGGCTAAAACCCTAAAATGGGCTAAAGTTAGGGCGGAAGGGGCTAAAGGCCCAAAAGAGGGGCTAAAACCTTGACCAAGGGATTAAAACCCTAAAACCCCTTGGAAAAGCTATAAAAGGAGGGTGGGGGTCACTCTCAAAACACTTCTCCCATTTCCTATTGTTATGCTTCCCGTGGATGCTTTGGGACCTTTGCCTCTCAAACCACCCACACTCCCTCTCCTCCATCTCCATTCCCATTGAGCCATTGCTCCCCAACCAAGAGAGGTGCTTCCACAAGCTTGGGCATGGTGGCCCATTTCCAATAGAGAAGGTATAATTTATCTTGCATGATTTGTTTACTTGTTTTATTTGATTTCTAACCATTGTTTCCATTTGCAGGTTTTATATCTAACATTGTTTTGCAGGTTTCTCCATTGTAGCTTAGGGTTTATTTGAAAATTTTAAGGAGGCAGAACCCTAACTCATTTTTTGCAGAGGGGTTCACCAGTGCTTCATCTTCTTCTTTCTGTTCTATTCTTATCTTATAGTTTAGCTTAGCTCTAGTTTTCTATTCTTAGTTCTTAGATTAGCTTACTATTCTGCTTCTTTTATTTCCATTTCGTTTTTCTGTATTTACCATTAGCAGGAACCTACCCTTCTGCCCTATAAGCAGAAGGGAGCCATTCTTTCCCCTGTAGCAGGGAGAAATCCTTGCTACACTTAGGAAGGTAATTTAGATTAAGTTAATCATGGGAAGAGTTGGGTTGAACAGATAGGTAGGATAGTTTATTTAACAGCATCAGCTACTTAGTGTTTAAGCATAGATAGTGTAAATTATCTTTGCAATGAAAATACTTTCCTAGGTTGACAATTTATATTGAACATTCTATATATTGTCTTTAATTAAATTGCATATAGAGTGCCCAACATAGATTTCTTGCCAACGTGGGTGTTTGCATTGGCATATGGTGTATGTGCACTAGTTCTAGTGGCACCTTTTCTCTATATGACACTCATGAGACAATTTTTGCACTATTATTTTTTGCAAGAATGCAACTCTCATAAGAGCTTGTTGGTTGTTGAATGCAAGGAAACCCTTTCACATTTATTTCTTCTGAAGTGAATTCAGACCTCCAAAATGTAATTTTCCTTACCATAAATTCCATAAATAAGACTGATCTAGACTCTTATCTATGTATGCAATGACATAATCTGTCAGTTCACTCCCTCGTGATTAGTGGAAACATCATATTCTTAGTCATTTCCACCCTGGCTATTAGCTAATTGCTAGGATACTTGTCTAGAATTGTGCAGACTTTGTCCTTGAAGGGCACTCTGCATTTCTTCTCCATGAGTTGCCCAACATTGAGCATATTATACTTTAGACTAGGTACACATTATACTTCATCCACTGTTCTTCTTTCTCCAATCCTATCATACAAAAAAACTGCACCTTTACCATTCACACTCACCTTATTAGCATTGCTCAATTTCACTATAGACTCAACACTAGTGTCCAGACTAGCACGTATAACCTTGTTTCCAATCATGTGATTTCTATTGTCTGTAACACCCTGGTTTTGACCCCATGGTATTGAATTTCATATGATGTAAATAACGTTAATATATCATGGTGTGGAGCTGAAGGCAAAGGCCCCACCATGGATTTAGTGTTTTATGTTTCAGCAATTAAAATGGATGTCGATGGGTTATGTGCTAGCTAGGCACAATATGTTTTGAGACACAATGTAAAAATGAAAATTAATAAAAATACCACAACTAGCTATGCGTCACAACGTTAAAGATATGGGGGCATGATTTCACAAGGAATGGGGAGGGGGAAGCATTCAAACCCTTGAGCCAATGGGGAAAAGCCAAATGTCTAAGGGAAAACCCATAAAGCTGCCAACTACCCATTTTGTCTTTTGTGCCTAGTCATTTAGAAATTGACTGGGAAATTTAATGCATGGGGATGGGAAGAATATGGAAGTCAAATTCGAATTTCGGAAGCCACCCACTTTTGGAAAATGTGTTTTTGACTTCTTGGGCAAGTAAATGCTTGGAAATGCATGCCCAAGCCATTATTCACCCATGTATTTCATTCCTCACCCATTCTCATTCACGTTGGGCTCTCTCACGTAGCTAAAGCTTGCTGAGCTTTCTCCCTCATGATTTCCTAATGTTTTCTTCATTTTCTCCATGCCCAAAACTCATTTTCTATGTTGCTGGCAAATGAGAAGACGGGAACCATGATTTTGAGGTTTGAGGAGGCCGTTTTTTCCCCTGTGAGAAAGATGGGAGTTCTCCTTCACGTTTTCTACCATTGTTCCATTTTTATCCATGACTGGGAAGCCGTAGTGTGTTGCTGAGTGCATGTGTAACAGGGATTTATGTTTTAGGCATTTGCTGAGGCCGGATTGCTCCTAAAATGCCCATATGTGTTTTATGATTGTGGGATTCATGATTTGGGTGTGAATGATGGTCGTCTTTGCTCCTGAATGTACCTGAACATTTTGTGAAATAAATTTTGGTTCCCAGGGCTATCTTTTCCCTTGTCCCATTTTTGTTTTGGCTTCCCATGAACTTTTTGTTCATCGGCTTGGCTGGGTAAGTCCAAGGAACCCATCTGTTAACTGGTTGACTGGGTGTTTGATGTAAAGTTTGGATTAGATGAGTAAGTACAAGGAACCCTGTGTTATTGGTTTGTTTCCTTAATAGCCGTGAAACCCAATTGTTCATTGGCTTGGTTGGACAATCTGTGAAACCCAACGGTGTGTTGGATTGACTGTGGATGTATGGTATTGTTGTGTGTAAGCCTGTTTTTCCCTAGTTTCTTGCGGGAATCATTCCCAGCTCGAGCTTGGCAGTGATGCTGAGAGATTGTTGAGCACAATGGCCTATGGTTGGGTGGAACGTTGCAGTGACATAGCTAGTTGCAGACCAACTTCTTTTCAAGATAAGTATTCTCTGTGTATTTAATTTCTACAACCGTATTTGCTTTTAAATTATCATGAACATGTTGAATGAGTTTTGCTTCCGCTGTATATTTCATGTATTATGCATCTGTGTATGTGTTTTATGTTCAATGCATTTTATTTTATTTTCATGGGCTAGATATCCCATTTGACAGTAACAACAGTGTTGGTCATGTCCTCTCCATCGTCAGGATGAGGGGCGAGGACATGACACTGTCCAAAAAACATTTGTCATTTGAAATTTTGTGGAACACATTGAAAGCAAGAAGCACAATTTTTAGCCTCCGTCTCTTCTGTGATGTTTGTGGGTTTCTCACTTGCATTTACCATCTTCTTTTTGCATTGGTTCGCATAATAGTCAAATGTCTTGTAGTAAAAACATTGCACTTTGGAATTTCAATTCTCTAGCTACCTTGCTGCTAGTTTCTGCCACTGCTCCCCTTAAAGGATGAGGGTTTTGATGAGATATTTTCTCAAATTCTAATTTTTCTCTACTTTGTCTTTGTTCAAGGCTTCTTCCTGCTCTTCCTCTATTACCGAACCTACCTCTGCCTCTTTTACCTAAAACTTGCATATGGGACTTGAATGTAGTCTTGAACAAAATAGTTTCATATCTATTCATCCTGGATTAATGAGCCAACAAAGATATAATCATATCATCAATATGCAATTGAATGGCACCTTTAGACTCCATTATTAGGTTGCAACTACAACCTCAAACTTCTTTGGAAAACTCTTAAGTACCTTCTCAATCACTCTCTGAACTCTCTGATCTAAAAGGTCTTCTTTGTACTATCTTAGTTGATTTACTACATTCATCACTTGGGCCATAAACTTGTCTACTGACTCAAAATATTTCATCTTCAAGTTTTCAAAATCTCCTCTCAAGTACTACAACTTGACTGTCTTCACCTTTGATACACCTTAATAACTAGTTTCAAGAATGTCCCAAGCCATCTTTGAAGACTAAGCATTTGACACTTTTGGAAAAATAGTGTCACCTAGGTATTGTTGAATGAGACCTAGTGCTATGTTATATCTCTTCATGTTATCCCTCAACAGGTTGCACTCATCATTTGAGAGATCAAGTTTCATTGTAGAATCAATAGGATTTGGGTATTCAACTATCACAAAACTCCACAAGTCCTAAGAACACATCAGGTTTATCATTCGAATCGGACAACCTTTCCCATCTCATCAAGTGGATACCTTCCCTTTGCTTATTAACTGTCCATAGAAAACTAAAAACTCTTCTTTTGATCTTATCCAAGAGAGATTTTGGAATCTTGCCCAAGGATAACTAGTAGATTGATATACTATCAAGAACAACCTTCACTAGAATTAATCTCACACACAAATAAATCTATCTATAAAACCAGTTCCCAATCTTTTTTTCCACCTTTTTCCAAATCCACATCCAATCCTCTACTAAGTAATTATTTAGCTTCAAAAAGTAGCTAAGATATTTCATACTGATATCAAGTGAATCTATCTGAAATGGAAATATGATACCAATAATATCTAAAGTTTCTTGATCAACTCCATTTTCTAGGAAGCATGATTTTGATTCACTGGTAACCATTCCTGTAGCAACACATAACAAATCTAGAATTTCCTTATATGCTTTCCATTCACCCAAAGTCCCTTTCCAAATAGAAACACATCATCTACAAATAGTAAATGAGTGACTCTGATTATAGCATCAATTTTGACCTCTTCCAATCTACCTTCCAACTTTGACTTTTCTATCAATCTACTTAATCCTTCAACAATTAAAAGAAAAAGTAGAAAAAGTAGAGGACACAATGGAAAACCTTATCGAAGACCTATAGAACTTTGAATTTTTTTTGTAGGAGCGCCATTCACAAGAACCAAAAAAATTGCAGAGCATACACAACCCATTATCCAGTTTGTAGCTTTTAGACTGATGCCAATTTGAAGAAGAACAAGCCTAAGAAAATTCCAACTAACATGGTAATAATACTTAACTTGATTAAGTTTGAGCACTAAGGCCTTTACTTTTTTAGTATTTATACTATGAAGGAACTTATGTGCCACACCAATAGCATCCATGAGTTTATAGAAACCAAAATTGTTCCTTAGAAATAAAACTTTGATAACATACGATTATTTCTCATTGCAACAACCTTAGAAATGACTGAATAAAATAGATTGCATAAGGAAATAATTCTAAATTCATTGAAGGATCATTGTTTAAACTCTTTGGATTTAAGGCTATAAAGGTGGCATTCAAAGCTCCTACCATAGTACTCTAGATCCTTGATTCCTCCACAATAGCTAATAAATCTAGACCCAACATTTCAAAAAACTCCAAGAACTCCATGGTCCACCCATTCGGGCCTTATAGGATTTTCAATTTTGCAAAGCTTGATAAAAAAAAATTATTTCCTATAAAGAAACAGGATCAACAAAACACCTCCAAGAATAATCTAGGACAACGTTGAAAAACCTTCGATTGTTTAATGATTGAACTATCCCCTGGATCCTTGAACATATTTTGGAATGACTGACAATAACTTCTTCTAATTTCTTTTGCTCTGACTGAATCCTTCCTCCATCATTGAATATATCCCAAATAATATTTGAGATCCTTCTATGTTTAGCATATCTATGGAAGAACCTGGTATTTTGGTCTCCTTGAGAAAGCCAAATGTCCCAACTTTTAAGCCTCCGTGATTTCTCTTCAACTTTTAATATATTTAGTCTCCTTACTTTTAAAGAGGTCACCAAATTCCTATCATGTTCTGACCAAGAACCTATCACGTTATTTAGGAAAAACCCATCAATTTCCTCTTCAATGTTGATTAATTATTCCTTCAGTACCCTCTTTTATCTTTTTTTTTTTCTCCATTTGATCACCACTTATTTTAAATCTTTGACTTTATTAACCAACTATTACAATGCTGAAACATCCTCTCTATGCGCCATTAAGTTTTTGATCAAATAAAAAAAATTAACATTTAATCATTTTTCTTACTCCAAACATGGTTAAATTTAAATGAGTAATTGATTTTCTCAACACCCACTTCTAGCTAACCAATATAATTAAAATTACAAAATATAATATTTAAAATTTCACAATGTTTTCGATGACAATATAGAATTTTATGCTACTACAAGAACCGAGGGTAGATTAAATAATTGTCACTCATGAACATATAAAGGGTAGATTAAACAATTGTCACTCATGAACATATAAAGGGTAGATTAAACAATTGTCACTAGGCTGAACTTATAGATATATTACAAAGAAGTGTTAGGTAATAATAACTCATAAATGAAATTAACTTTTTAAACAACAGCTTTGTCAAAATCGGTGACGTATGGAGTCATTGAATGCCTATTTCTCATTCATATATATATAACAAAAAGAGGTCCTAAGAGTCGTGCAAATTTAGTTAACATAATAAAATAAAATAAAATAAAAACATTGTGTTATATATTTGGGTAAGGCAGATTCAATAGTATATAATAAATATATTCCTAAGAGTCGTGCAAATTTAGTTAACATAATAAAGTAAAAAAATCAAAACCTTGTGTTATATATTTGGGTAAGGTAGATTCAATAGTATATAATAAATATATTCATAATATATGTATGGAGAATAATTAATATATATATATATATATATTCAATTTTTATAAACTTTTTGTTGATACTTGGTGGTTGGGTTATTGACTTCTCTTCCATGTTATTTAGAAATTTTACAATGAAAATATGGTTAGCTGTAAAAAAAAAAAAAATTATAATTGTAATCTTTTTTTTATTGAAAACTAGAACCAAAATTAGTGAGAGCATCCAAAACCTTATTGCATATGATCTAATAACCCATTAATGTCTAATTTATCTGATTAACTTTATTTTTTATGGCTGTATTTTTATTGGTATAATGTTGTCATGTAGCTAGAGTTATCTATCCATAAACTTATTTCAATTATTTAGCTTAGAAAAGGAGTGCCTTCTCAATTTGATCTTGAATCTTCTATATTATTAAGAGATACATTTTAATAGAATATGTAATGTGATATTATGATTGGTTTTGATACTAGTTAAATTGATGATATGATTTGTAGAGTATTTAGTGTCGTTATTATAGTAACTTTTAAAATCATCATGTTTGGACCATTTGATGGGTTATCATTATAACTTGTTGGCATCCACACATTCGATGGGTTATCAGTATAATTTGTTGGCATTCATGTAGATGAATCACAAGGGTATTTATTTTAGTTTCTTGCATTTTGCAACTTGATTTCAAATCTTAATACTTTTTTTAAAGACTTATTGTAGCTATAATTGTATTATTGGTCCACAATTGCTCTTTAAACATTTTTTCTCATCACTTGGGCTAACCTTGGCTAGGCACTAGTGCTATGAATTTACATTAGAATTTGAAAATTGACAAGCTCATATTCCTTGCTCGAAGAAGGATATGCAAGCAGGCTCAACCATAAGGGAGAGGATACGTTAGCATGCTCACTCGTCTTGGGTGAGGATGGACCAACAAACTCGACCAAACAACTTTTGTGTCATTTCCTTTACATAGCCAAACACATGACCTAATTTTGTTAACATTGAATGGCATGCTACAATGAGTTCAAACATAGATCAATGTTGGATATATGAGTAGGATTGAAATAGTATATATCCTTCATATATTCACATGGATGTCATTGCTACAACCAAGCGACTACCTTATAATTGTATGTTAGTCTTAACGCTAGCCATTACAAGACACTGACTTTTCATTGAAGACTACGTTGATAGGTATTTGCTACCACATAATCTTGTTTAAAATCAAGACATATATTACTAATATAAAGAAGAGAGGCCAAAAAATGATCAACCTCTTGAATTAGTTGGGCGTTTGGGGCTAGCTAAAGAGTCCTCATAGCATCCAACGTTACTAATATTACTTCATACATTGTTGGCTAATATTGTAAGAGTCATTTATTGACAATTGGTTTAAGATTCTAAAGTATTATATCGGAAATCATCAACTATATATTGTTACCCAAATAGAAATCTAAGATTCAATCGGTTGCATATAGACTATGGAAGGAAACTTTATACACACACACCAATAACATGAGCAGGTGCAATTGCTTCTATGTTTTTTTAACAAAGAAAAAATATCGGAATTCATTATAGATAACAAACCATATTCTTCATAGCCTATATGACTCAATTACATTGATAGATTTTAGGTCATAACCCGAAGATTTACATGTACATAATCACAAAAGAACATTGATTTCGAGAGCAGGTAGTAGTCTTAAAAACTACATCTTAACCCTTGCTATAGGGTATACAAACCAAATTGTGCATTGAGCTCAAATATAAAATTTCATATCCCGAAGGTCTCTTCTCATAGAGCTGGTATTATTCATGAAACTATGTCAAAGTACCCATTACACGAGACCTTCGGCCAAGCTCCAAAACTTGAATTGGGGCAGCTCCATCACTGCACAAATCTCAACTTCGATATGAGTCATCGCACTACTTTGAACCATACCTCCTCTACGAAGGATATGCACATAGTATGACCGAAACCACAGTTGCAGGAGTCCACAACCACCATCACTTGTTGCAAGGAGCACTCCTCCTCTTCCCCCACCGTCACTTGTTGCAGGCAGCACTCATCCTCTTCCCCCACCCCACCATTAACTGTAGGGCACAAAGGGTCCTCTGTCATGCCATAGCCATATTTGTTGCCTCACCTGAGAATCCCTCAACAACTATGCCGTCGTTGCTTCTAAAAAACCTAGAATAGGTCATCGCGCTAATCCTGCACACAATTCAGACTATTTCTCGTATTCTCTCATTAAATGGTCACTCAAAGGAAGGAAGGGGAAGAGTGGCTACAGAAGGAACCCTAGTCGTCATGGTTATCTGCAGAGCTAACTCTCAAAACCTATCGAGTTGTAGAGCATCCATGTCTTCCATTACATATGTAATAACATGCCTACTTCTATGTTTTATTTATTTATTCATTCAATCATTTTATTTTCATGATGGACATGTGTAGCACAACCCCTACCTATTAATTAAGGTAATGCCAAGCATGGGTCTTAAAACTAGTAGCACTCGGTGTAACTTTAGGTAGGAGAATTGGATTCAGTTTGATCATCGTCCTCATCACTCTACCAAAGTGTAAAAGGTTTTGATTTCTCAAAATTCAAGATAAGTCCCATGCCAAGCAGTTTGTTTGTTTTGGAATTATTAACATCCCTCAATGACGATAATAATAATACAAAATGCAATTGAGGCTAATGAAAATTATAGTAATAATGTGAAAGGCGTTAAGTTACATTGTTAAGTAATATTAAATGAATATTGTTTACATTAAAATTAAAATTTATATATATGAATGACATTCAAAGTTATAGGTATTTGTAATTTTAGCTAGCTTTATGTATGGAGCTAAATCTTGATGGAAGCTTGATGCTACATGATCTATGTCTAGCCTCATTGATGATGGACTATAAGGGATACTATAAGGGATTAGAGTAAGACCTATAACTGCTCCACCAACTAGTTATTTCAAGTGGCTTGGTTTTCTTTAAATAATGGTGACGAGTCAACTCAAATTTATAGAGTGATAATTGTAATTCTACAGGCCAATCTTGGACTGTCGCTTCCAATTCTGCATCTGTCATATTGTAGGGCATTAGTAGCCATTGTTTTTCAGGGTCGCATCGTGCCTGGATATGAATAGTGTGCGACCCTATGGAGAATTACATAATTCTCTGGTACTTTACTGCAGCTTCTTTCGATAGATGGGGAACTTTTGCAACTGCTTCCTGTAGCGCTTCCCAGTAGACCCAAAAGTGGATCATGCAATCCTCTTTCCTAGTGGTTTCCTCGACCCACCATAGATTTTGATAGCGCGTGCATTTACATACCTTCATCGCTTCCACCTCCATTCCTTGGTAATCCACTGGCTCCATCCAAGCCACTAGTGTGATTAGGATCAAAAGCCAAATATATGTGAAAGGCCTCTCTCCATCTTGGAATGCTACCACATCCTCTGTCAATTGGTTCAACAAGAAAAGGGACCAGCTCATTTGTACCCCTTCTGCGCATTGCTGTGCGCATGTAATCACTCCTGAAGTGCACTGGATGGGGCGGTTCTTGCAGACAATATTGCTTGCTAATATCCTGGTGCCGATACGTACCACACGTTCATTGATGCTATCAATGTGATACGCTCTGCCATCGCACTGCAAGTCATACTTCAACTTCAATCGAGAAGCCAACCGCTTATCATTATCCTTGCCTTTGAAGTATATTGCAATGGGTCTGGTCCATCCTTTGGAAACCTGATGATCTCAGAAATCAAATCTATCATGAATATGATTGGTGTGTCTAACCACACCATCCCTCCATGAAAGCAAGCCAAGAGTTGATTGACGTAGGTGTTTGCTTCATTCAGTCGCCCAAAATGCGGCATGTTTATAAGCCCTAATAACACAGCTTTATCCAACCCATGTGCCCATGGCTATGAGATACACACTATGGGCCCTCCTGCAACTAAAGGTAATGACTCATAAGGCTCATTCACGACGTCTTATAATGCCAATAGGTCATGATCATCATACTTCATCTTCATTAGTGCTGGTACAATGTCTGTATTACACACCATCCCTTAGGGCAGCGGCGACATCTTCGGCTGATATTTTTGGTTCCTAGTGAGCCGTCGAGGCTGTGCACTAGGTTTGGTGGGAGCGACGTAACCTGGAATATCATGAATACAAATGCTCGTCCGTGTGGTAGACTATACAATCATGGATCTTGAAGGCCTTGTATGTGCAGTTCCCTCTCCTTGCACCTTAGTCGAGGTTCTCGTCTACCTCTTCTGTGGTGTTGGAGGGTTTTGATCCTGGCCCTTTCACTTTCTTCTCATGACCGATGATGATACGATTGACATACTGGAAACTTACTCAACAATGGTCACCAGTCTGATGGCTGAGTTCCTCTCACTCGAAATTTCTACTGTATCTGGGGTGCCCTGCATGCCACAACGATATCCCATAAGGTTCTGATTGTCACACACCCTCTTCCTTACTCTACAATTTACAAAGTTCATTTGGTCACAATGTATTTCAACTCAGCGCAACAATGCTTGCAACTTGACTTAGCTCAATGGTGCTTTTAATCTATGTCAAGCACCTTCTTATAGCAACAGGTCGATCCATTCTCATCAATACTAGATCCAACATGGCCATCATGGCCAAATCATGCATTAACTTGCCGAATTCACCGTTGATCCTATTAACCCAATGGTCGGATCCTCCATCAATACACGTCGCTTCAACAAGCGCCTCCGGTTAACTGTTTTAACTATTCTTCATTTATTGCTGATTTGACTACGTCACGACCCTATCGTTGTTGTGACAAAGATTTCGAACTGTGCTACTGACTCCCCTTACTTGCGCATCCACTTCCTCCTGGTGCGCCCTTCCTCTGGATACCTATCCTTCCTATTATTATTATTATTATTATTATTATTATTATTCAAGTGCGCAATGCCTAAAGTATCGCGTAGTCTCGAACCTGTCCTATAGGGATTTAGTCAGCTACCATTCATTAGTTTAGGAAACATTGCTCCATCTAATTGTTGTAGTCGAATTTCCCCCCAGAATTAATGGAATGAACAAGATATGGACCTAGCTAGTGCATATGTAACTTACCCGGATGCTTCATGAACTTCCTGTCACATAGTAGCACCAAATCTCCTTCCTGAAACTATTTGTTCTTTATGTGGTGATCATGTCAAGCCTTCTGTTGATCCTTCTCGACACGTTGATGGAATCCTTCTATAAAGCGGTCTTCTTCAATCTGTATCAACTGCTCCACACACTCCTCTAGTGCTACTGCATCATCCATGCCTGTTGCAGCGGCAATGTGCAGGCTGGAAACAATGTATTCCATAGGCATGAGTGTCTCTTGCCCATATAATAATTTGAACGGTGTCTGGCTCGTCAATTTCTTGCAAGAGGTGTGATATTCCCACAATACTGCTAGAATATTCAAATCCCATTCTTCACGGTTAGCATTACATACCTTTGTAAGTGCATGCTCCAATATATTGTTGAAAGCTTCTATTGTTCCATTTGACTGTGGATGATATGGCATACTTGTCTTATGTTGTATCTGTAACTCCTCCATTAGTGCTCTTACTGTGTGGTTGATAAAATTGCTACCCTAGTCTCTCATCAATATCCTTGGACATCCAAACCGTGTCACAATATTGTCAAACAAAAATCTTCCTACTGTCGCAATGGTGCAATCCATGACTGGTGCATCCTCCTCCCATCGCGTCAAGTAGTATGTTGTTGTGATTATGTATCGCACACCAGTTCGCTTCCCTTGTGGGTTGATTGGTCCCAAAAAATCCACAACCCATTTATCAAAAGGTTGCAAAGTTACCTCAGGTACTAGCGGCATCTCATCCTGTTTCAATGGTTTTCCAGTGCATTGACAGACATATCTTCCCCCCCCAACATAGGATTATTTACCAAGTACTTCAAATAAGAATGGTTAGTAAACATCTTGAGGTGACCGCCTAAAAGGTAATGCCTGAATTTCTGCAGTGCATATACCATTGCCAGGATTTCACACTCTGTGGTTGTATAGTTTTTCTGAGCAAATGATAACTTTCGACTAGTGAAAACGATCAGATGATTGAGATCCCATTCTCCTGGTTACACAAGCACTACTCCCAGCACGACAGACGACGCATCGACATGAACATGGAACTCCTTGTTCCAGTCTGGGAACACAAGTATCGGCATGAAGCCATTTTGGCCTTCAGAGTGTCGAAGTTTCCTTGAAATTCTGGACTCCATACAAATTCAACATCCTTTTTCAATAGTTTCTCCATAGGGGCAGTAATCACAGCATATCCTCTAATGAATTTGTGATAGTACCCAGTGTGCCCCATTGTTGCTCTAAGCATCTTCCTATTTTTCGGTGTTGGAAAACTCGAAATAAGCACTATTTTTGAAAGGTCCACTAGTAATCCTTGCTTGCAAACAATGTGACCCAACAATATCCCAAATGGTGCGCCGAAAATACACTTCTTGGATTTCAATGCGATCCGGTGTTGTCGACACCTCTCCAGCATCAGTCATAGGTTTTCCAAATGATCCTTGATTAGACCATACACTGTCCAATCATCCATATAAACTTGTAGGAACTTTAGAATGAAATATTTGAATGTAGCAACAACGACTCGAGAGAATACCACAGATGCATTCTTCAACCCAAAAAGCATCACTGTGTATTGGAAACAACCCCATTTAGTGACAAATGTTGTTTTATGTCAATCTTCTTTTGCGATTCTTATCTGGTGATAACTAGAAAATCCATCTGTAAAAGAGTACATCTCCTGACCGTCTACTCCTTCAAGTACTTCATCTGTGAATGGTGTCGGGAATGGGTCATGCATACAAGAATCATTTAGTTTCCTTAGGTTGACATAGATTCGAAATTCACTGGTTTTGTTGTCTTGGACCACCATAGGATTGATCCATCCTGACTCTTCCACTAGCTCAATTATTCCAGCATCCAACATCCTATCTAGCTTAGCTTTAACCCTTTCCTTGTATCGTGGATTTAATAGATACAGTCTCTTCCTTACTAGTTTTGCATCTGGTTTTAATGAAATATTCATCTCTTCTAAATCACCTAGTATCCCCTTCATTTCTGATAACTTTGTCGGTCACCTAGTATCCCCTTCATTTCTAATAAATTTGTTGTAAAGAGATCTTAAAATTCATGCAAAAGATCCGTGATCTTGGCCATGGTCTCTTCATCCCAGTAATCGCCAACACTGGAAAATTTTGGGTTTTTTTCTATCCCAATGTTAACTTTTCTAATCTTTAGTGGTCGATTCATGGGATCAGACGGTATATTTGGTGTTGCAACATCCATACTCCCTTCTGTTTCCAGAATATTGATATTTCGTAGTTCATCATCATCCTCAGGTTCACCAGACACATTGTAACATTCCATCATTGAATGCATGTGACAATGTGCATATGGATCCACTAGATATGCAACTGGAACTACTTTTAATACCACATCTCGGATGATCTGAAGTGCATTGTTGACATCGGGATTGGCATCCGTCAAACTAAATGTATGAGCAAAGAAAACTGTCAGCTCTTCCCAAGTGGTTATTTCTCTACGTAGCTCTACTGATATATACCATGATCTTGGCATTTCATCCAAGGTGTGAATATAGGCATGAACCCATTCATCTTATGGTCATGAAGCCCACAAAGTATGACATTCCATCAGGTGACTGTTGGGGTCATTCCACCCACCATACTTCCGAGTGTGATATACTTATGTGTCACCAAAGCAAATGATCATCAACCGTCAACACTGTGGCCATCCAGTAATTGTCTTCTTATGAGTCGCCCACTAGCATGATGGAGTAGCCTTCATTGCTTCCTCTAGCGCCAACAATCATTGTGGTTCTGATACCTTCTCTTAAAACTCCATTAAGAATGATGACACCTCAGGTAGCCCTTCGTAAATTGGTAATTCAACAATCTCAGTCATGACATGACACAACGACTGTGTGATTAGACCACATTTTCTGAATGACACCTCATGCATGCGATTTTTCCAGTTTTCTAATGCATCTTCAGAATTGAAGGACGCATAACTAACGCTGTGCCAACCGAGTTCTCCATCCGTAGTCAGGTGGATGTAGTCCTCTGAAATGTTGTAAGCATGATCCCATCCCCTACCAACTTCATCTTTCACTGGCTCAATATATCTCCATCCTTCATTTGTATCCATAGGAGCGATGACTCTGATGTCCTGATTCTCAAATTTCATCATCCTCTTCTTAAATTTAATCACTACCGTACTATTGTTGACCCATTCGATCCCCAACAATGCAAGGTAAGAACCTCCACCATCAACAAATTCAGTCACATCAAAGTCGGCATGGTTATTCATACCTTCAACATTCCAAACCAGGTTCGACACACGTTCGATTGGTTTTACTTTAGCCTGATTATCCAATCGCAGCTGCACAGGAGACCAACCCAACATCGGCCTCCCCATTTTCTGCCAGGTTTGCTTTATCAGAATATTCACATATGATCCCACATCCAGAATGACCGAATCTACTTCATAGTCCCTGATCTGAATGTTCATGCGCATCTCTTTTCCCATCTTTTTATTGTGTAAAGAGTTCATCGATGAATCCTTTTGCTCCTTACCCAGGCGATGCAACAAATTTTCAATCTTGACTAGAGAATTGAGATCTCTTGCCAGCAACAAGAAACTCTCAAAGAAGTGTTGCAAGGTACCATGTTGTCATGATGGTCCTGCCTCAAATGAACAATCAAAAGCAGAGTGCATTCCATAAATAAATGACTTACCGAGATTTCTTTTGATCACATCTCGAGCTTCAAAAAATGTCTCTTTTTCAATTATGGTATCAAACAATGCCTTGTTCTTCCCAGCTCATAGAATATGCAAGTGGGGCCCATCCTCCCCAGTCGTCGTACCTCTGCGGGTGACGATAGCAACATCAACATCCTCTGTTTTGGGCTTTGCTGAGATCGTCACAACAGTCAATCCTTGATTTTGGTTCATCAACGGATTCTGGTTCAACGATGGATTCTGATTCAATGGGAGGTTCATCAGTTGATTCACAGTCTGAGTCTGAAGTGGAAGTTGATTTGGATCCTGGTTCTGCAACTGATTATGGTTTTGTAGCTGATTTTGATTCTGCAACTGAGGGACATTCTCGGCTTTCCATCTTGCAATTAGCTGTGGGCATTTCTCGACAGTATGATAAATCATGGTGCAATATGTACATGAACATTGCAATTGTGGGAAATACCTACAGTAATGTCCAAATACCCCACAATTGTAACACTAGAAAGATCTGCAACCTTGTCCTCCTCCTCTTCCAAAGCCTCCTCCTCTTCCTTGGAATCCTTCGTGGAATCCTCCTTGCTGCTGGTACTATAGCTGAGTCAATTGCTATGATGGGGGATTTGACTGTTGCTGAATGTAGCGTGCTGCATGAACATACTATGGCTGCGGCTGAGCCACCGACATCTAATTATACTGTGGCTATGGTGAAAACTGTGGTTGCGGCACAAACTGCAGTTGTGGTTACGACGATATAAATTGCATCTGTGGCGGTGCTGTATACCGCGGTTGATGTCAAGAGTTCACCACCTGAGGCTGTTGCTGTAATGCATGATGATCTTCACCTTTCACAAAGTATGAGTCATATGTCATTTCTTGAAGTAGTTCATATACATGACAGTCTTTATCCTCATGCCTCACAGATCAACAAAATGAACAGTACAGATTTTTCGGTTTCGTCACCATCTTCTGCATGAAGGTACATTCCTCATGCCGGTGCCCATAGAATTGACATATGCAACACCATGGTACACTGCTGCAACTTAATGGGTTTGGTGCCCTAGATAGGATATAATTTCTGAAGTCAAGGAAAGTATCTTTCATATGTCGACCTGCGCGAAAATGAGTACACCAAATATATTCACAATTCTCTTCTCCTTTCTTTATGTCTTGCAACTGAAGCGTCAAGTTCGCCAGCAGCGCCTGAATTTGGTTCATACCAGTTGCATTCTCCCCAACAGGTGAGGCTTCTAACTTCATTGCAATCTCCAAAGCCACGCTCTATGTCGTGATATTTTGCTACATTAGTAGATGCCAGATATGAGGACCAATGCTGCGATGAACCATTCTTTGTGTTGAACATCGCTCATATCAAAACTGACTCTCACCATTAGCATATTAAATCTTTGATCAAAGTCCCAAATAGTCTCATTAGGAAATTGCTTAATCTCTTTTAACTTAGTGATATACTATGCTTCAGACTTGGGCTTTCTGAATTCTTCAATTAGTCCCCTCTTGACTTCATTAAATTTTTTTGCAGGTGTCCCCGTAGGACCTTGTATGAATTTCATGTACCAATCTAGCACATGACCCCAAAGAGTAGTCACAAATTGGCCTTTCTTGACATCATCATTAGTAGTTTGTATGACTGTCCACACTACTTCACATAGAAGCCAATACTGCTTGGGATCGTCAATCTCGTTACCATGGAACAAAGGTAACTTTGTATCGTCACTCGCCATACTGGGCCTTCTTCCTACAGATGTTGATCTACTTCTAGAATGATGCTGGCACATCAGGAAAGTTGACGTGGAACTTGTGTTTCTTCCCGATTGTGGAGTAGTGCACGAAGGCATGGGTACGTTGCTGCTAGGGTTTGATCTTATTATTATTTTGGGTGTAGTCTAGGTCTGGTCATCCTCTTCATCACTGTAGGGTCTCTTTTTCCCACATGATATTCCTTCGCGGTATTTCATTTCGATCCCTTCTCCTCTGCCTATTCTCTTTTCGAAACCTTTCTCCTCCCCTCGTAAGACTACTCTCTTTCTCGGCTTCCCTCTCAGTCTCATTGAAACTTACACCCATTTACCCCTTATCTTCCCATTCATTTCCTCCCCTTCTTCGTAGTATCCACTGCCTCCACACACCGGACTTATACTACGCAAGGTGTATCTTCAATATACCCTTTTCACAGATAAGCATCTTAATTGACAATTGTAGAGACAACAAGAACCTACCTCTGGGTCCGTTGAAGAATTCTCTCTCCACTTCGTTGTAGGACTTGGTAGTGTCGACTACGAATTCAGTGATGTATCCTTCCAGAATACTATCCAACCAAACCTCAACATCTCATGATGCTTTGTTGTTAGTTTCCTGTAGCTCTTGGATTAATTCAGGGGTCCAGGATGTTGGCTCTCCTCCTTGGAAATTTGTCTTCTAGTAAGTGAACCGCGCCAACCACTCATACAATATGATGGGAAACTCAGAGAAAAAGTATCCATGAGGACTGTCGTGTATGTATCTTACCAACCACTTGTTAGTCGTCAATCCAGGGTTTTGATTTTCTGCTTCACCAAATTCTTGTAGTTTCTAATCAAACCAATCTTGAATTTATGGTCGCGTCGGATTCCACATATCCTCCTCTCACTCACAACAAGGTTCTGACAACGGAACCATTTGTTTGCGCAAACCCAACCAACAAAACCTAGTCGACGGGGGTTCCTACTATGTCGATGCTCAACTCACCACGATCTCCCTGAGCATTGGCCCAAACAAGCTTTACCCTGTCCAACAACACCCACAAAGCGGATGAATTCTCACCCAAGATGTTCAAGGGAGGGTTGATGGAACCAAGTTTCCACATAATAGAAGAGGACTATGGACATTGACAATTCATCAACTTATCTATCAGATCTAACCAGTAGCTTAATTATTAGTAGAATCATTCACCATTTCTTTTCTCACATCACATCATTCATTCATCACAAAAATAATCAAGTTGTTGCGCAAACAAATCTAGATAGATAATATCATTCATAAACAGTAAACATTGCATCATAGATTCATGTCCCACACATTCACCATTGGGTTGCAAAAACAGTAAGACAGAAAGAGACAAAAAGATAATAGTACAACAGTTCAGATCAACATTTCTCTCATCATATTAGCTTTTGTGCAATCAACCCTAGATTCAAAACATACAACAATTCATTTAAGCCTTGATCTCTCAATTTTCATTCCACAATACGATCCTAATTGTCTTCTTATCGCTTCACCACTTGACCACGTAACCACTTACATTTACAATTCTTCTTCTATTTATAGGCTTGCTCCTTTACATTCATGGTCCACTTCTAACTAATTCCTAACTGATTCTACCAACTAATCACCAATATCCACTAAATATGGCCAAAAGTGACACAAAATATTCAAAATGGTCTATCATTCACCTTGTGCGTCGTCTTTCACTTACGTAGTGTCTTCTGAGCTTGCGCATCATCAACGATGCTGCTCAACTTAACTTGGCCCCAAAACCCTTGCCAACATTACCATCTTAAAAAAATGAAATAAGGGTAAATACGGTCATCTATATTATATTTGTTCCATGAAACTATTGTCTAAAATGAAGGTATCACATCCATCTTGCTTTATTGTCTATGATTGAAGTTTAATATGAATATTGTGGCACATACAATATGCATGTATGTCACTTGGGTGATAGTATGAACTCCTCCATGAATAAGGTGCATTAGGTGTTGGTTTGATTTGTATATATGTCATTGAGTAAACTTGGTTTTTTTTTTTTTTTAATATCAACGAAGTCTAGTTGTAAAAATAGAAAAAAATCCTTGCACATGAATATGTAGTAGAAAATTGATGTAGAATCACAATTCAGGGTTGTGGAGGCCTAACGATTAAGAACATGTGTTTCCTTTTAGGAGGTCATAGGTCCAAATTTGGAGGGGATAGGGTATGTACACCTCTATAGACTTTAGCAGTTACATTGCACATGTGTGCAAAGGATATCCCCTATCCCACAAACAAAGAGATCTCATACATAAAATTGATAATATTGCAAACAAAATCTATAACACTAAAAAAAAATGAATCTAATAAAAAATCTGAAACAGTGTAAGAAACTTCTATCCTTAAAATTCCTAAATAAATATAAAAAGGGATGATAAAGAGTTAACTTATCTCTTATCTAATTATTTTAATTTTGTCAAGCTCCCTAAGATATGGACTTATATGCACTTTTTTTTTCCACAGAAAAAAAAAAATCATAACTTTATTAACAAAATTACAATCCTCATATGATCCACTATCAAAAACTGATCAGTGTCCATTTCCTCAATTATTCAGCACAAAAATACTTTTACAATCAATAATAATTGATTAGAAATCAAATTATATCCAAACCAAAAAATATCAAACAGTTAAACTACAATCAACAAAAGTTGTATCTTGTAAGTTAAACAGAAAGTAGTTTTTTCACTTTACAATCATCAAAGTGTATCAACATATTCTTTGATCTTCAAAGCTGTACAATATCAGCATATAATCCTTGATCTTCATAGACTATGTAAAATGTATATATCATCTAACTCAGTCTTTATCCACAATGTAGTATCCTTCAAAACTATTACCAATATGAGTTTTAATCTTTCAAAAAATAAACTGTCAACATATCAAGATAAGTCTTTAACAAAAAACTGTCACAAGTATCTTTTTACCATCAAAATATTATTAGAATTTTCAGCCAAAAAATACCATTGAGTCTAATGACTCACCCCCCAACCATATTCCTAGAAAATCTGAAAAGACTCATAAGTTTCAGTTCCTCTAAACTCCTGAATATTCCAATGCCCTTCCTCCACATTAGCACCTGCATTAGCTAATGCATCAGCTTTAGAATTCCTTTCACAATAAATATGCTTATAGTCAACTGTAACAAGGAAATTATAAATTTGGATCACCTCATGGAATACCTGAGTAAGAAGAATATTATTAATCCTGAACTTACCAGATACCCAGTTGATCACCAACTGTGAATCCCCAAAAATCTGCAAAGTATGAACCCCCTGCTTTAAAGCCAAAATGATAAGCAACTTTAAAGCTAAAATCTCAGCAAAGTTATTGGTACCCAACCCTAGTCCAATAGAAAATGTAAAAAAGTGCTCATCCGATAAATATAGTATACCACCATCCCCACAGATCTGTGCTACCCCAGTTGCCGAGCCATCAAAATATCCCCAGGGTGATGCTTTGTCAGTAAGTTCATTAACAACCATTCTAGTGTTCATAACTCTATTATCCAAAGGATAATAATTTAGTAACCCCAAACATAAGGATGATACCACATAAGTATTTGGTTGAATATCTTCAAAACAACATTGATTCCTAGCCTTCCATATGAACCATGAAACAATAACAGGTAAAGATCTATACCTGATCTCTGCACTCAAAACCCAATTCTTTACACAGTCTAAAACTGATATACCGTGCCAAAAATTTAAATATCTTAACTTGGCCTCGATTTCAGACCAAACCCTCCTCGTAAATGAGCATTCAAATCCAATATGAGAATTAGTTTTAGACTCCATTTTGCAAAGATAACACCAACCATGTCCTTCTCTGCCTTTTCTACACAGTATATACCATGTAAGTGCTTTCCTTGAAAATAAAAACCAACAGTAGATTTTTTATTTAAGTGGACATTTAAGTTTCCATAACCACTTCCACCACCAGGAACTTTCCATCTCATTCCTATCTTGAATAAGATGAAAATAACCAGCTTTGGGAGTGTACTTACCTATTTTAGATAGACTCCATACCAGCTGATCATCCTCAGTAGTTATTCTAACATGACTGGATATCAGCAAAGCAACATAATTATTCCAAATTATGATTTCCTGGTCCACAAAACCAAAATAAATCAGCATTCAACCAGCCCTAATCCTAAAGTAATAATGTACCAAGGAAAGCAATATCCTTCAAAACAGAAAAACCAGCATTATGAAGTTTATCAATCATAGATATTGGTAAGCAATGCCTCCATTTGCAACCAAGCCAAGGGTCTATGCCAATACGCACCTCAATTCCAGTCCCAACTCTCCACACAAGTGATTGTCCAATAAGATCAAATGACCAAAGTACAGCTTTCCAACAAATGGATATGCCTTTCTTTTTCTTAACAGAAATCCTTATCCAATCTAATAAAGTTAATGGAGTAATATATTTATGAATTGCAATCTGGACCCAAAGTCCTGTACCATTAATCAGATTCCACACATTTTTAGCAGCAAGTGATTTAGCAAATAATGCAGGAATTTTTAATCCCCATCCTCCCAGAGATTTGGTATTTGCCAAAACCTTCCATGAAGACCAAGGTAAACCAGTAGAATCATTGTTGCCAGACCATAAGAAATTGAAACAAATATTCCTTAGTCTTTCAAGAATACCCACTGGTATCCAAAAGTGCATCCAATATACTGGAATGGCGTCAAGAACAGACTTCACCAGTATTAGTTTTCCACCCTTGGATAACCATCTAAAAATCCAGTTCTTAATCCTCATTTCCACTTTCGTAATGAGCCAATCCCAATCCTTCAGCAAATATCTGCAAGGTTTTAGATGGAAACCAAGATATTTCATACCATACTCAATTTTATCAACATTAAAAGAAAATATGTTCTGAATTGAAATCAACTCAGATTCATCCAATCCAGACTAATAAAAAGATGATTTGTCCTCATTAATAACCATTCTACTTGCTTTACAGAAAACCATCAACACCTCATATAATGTTGATAATGTCTGTTCAGAACCATTAGATACCAAAATGATATCATCCACAAACAAAATATGCGATAGAATAATATTGTTACCAAAAGAGATACCCTGAAAATCCCCACTGTTTTGTGCAGTAAGGATATACCTACTCAAGCCTTCTACCATAATAAGAAAAATTAAAGGAGCCAAAGGGCATCCTTGCCTAAGCCCCCGGCCAGATCAATTGAAGCCACCCCATTAATAAGTACAACAAAAGAAACTGAGGTAATGCTGCTCATCACCCAAGTAATAAAGGGTACATAAAAACCCATTTTAAACATAATTACACTTAAAAATATCCAATTTACAAGATCATATGCCTTAGATAAATCAATTTTTAGCACCACTGATTTCATACCCTTACAATGAATAGAATGTAAACCTTCCTGAATAATTCCAACAGCTTCATGTATTTGTCTTCCAGGCAAGAACCCAAACTGTTCTTTAGATATAATTCTCCCCAAAATCTTTTTAATACGAGAAGAAATGATTTTACCAATGATCTTATATATAAAATTACATAAAGATATTGGTCTGAAGTCATCAAATGACTTAGGAGAATCAGTCTTGGGAATCAATGCAATAAAAGTAGTATTAAAAACAATAGGTATTTTCCCACAAAGTCTCGAGTCTTCAATAACTCTTAACAAATCACTTCCCAGGACATCAAAAAGTGCCCTATAAACTTCCACTGGGATCCCATCAGGTCCAGGACTCTTATTATTTTTACTTGCTGACAAAATAGACTGAATTTCCCCAAGTGTAACAGGAATCATAAGTTCTAAATTTTCAGCTACAAAAATATCAGAAGGATATTTGTCAGCAATTTCCAAAATCTCAGGCAAATGAAGATTATCATCTGCTTGAAACAGAGTATCAAAGTGTTGTACACCCGCCCAAACAATAGACTCAAATCCCTCGACAATATTACCCCTATCATCTACTATCTTCCATATAGAATTAACAAATTTTCTGTGATTAGAAAATTTATGGAAGAAAGGTGTATTATCATCACCACATAGTAACCAGATAGCCCTACTCTTCTGTCTGGCTTCATTTTCTCTATCCAACAAAATATTTCTTCTTCTAGATTCCAACACATACAGAGAAGCCTTATCATCATCAGTAGAATAACCAAAACCTAAATTGGTGCATGCATTCTCTAATAAAATCTCAATCTCTACTAATTCTTTAGTATCCTGTTCTTTCCTCTTAACAAACCAACATATAGATACATTTTTAATCTTTTTAAGATTAGCAGAGAATTGGGATGTAGGAGACAAATCAGAATTTTCATCATACACCTTCCAAGTATTTTTCAATAACATAACCAAATCCTCATGTTCCAGCCAGTGAGAATTAAACTTGAAAGGACTATATGAAATCTTGTCATGACCCAAAATTTGTAAAAATACAGGATGATGATCTGAGTCCCCCCCACACCCCACCCATTGACGAAAGCAGAGCTCAAATTCCAAGAGATCAACAGAAATCATCAATCTATCCAAACGTTTACAAATGTTCTCACTCCCAACTCTTATGTTGGTCCAGGTAGGTAGAATCACACTCGACACAATATCCACAAGGCCATGATCATCCAAGATTTTTGCAAAAAAATCAGAGAGACAATCACTTATGGCCCTATCACCCCAAATCTCAGATAAACCCATGGAGAAATTCAGATCCCCACCAAAATAATCTTAGAACAGTTAAGACTCACAAAATCCAAGAGATAGTTCCAGAACCCTTCCCTCTCAACATAAGGTCCATAGACATTAAAAAAAACTAACTCCATTTTGCGTTCGGTTGAATAGAGAGCTACATTAAATCCCGAATCCATTGCCTAAGAATTCAAGAAATGTAAAAATTGATTTCTCCAACCCACAAGCAAACCCCACGATTTGCCTTTAGCATCCACAGAACAAAAAGTCCAACCAGGAAATAAAAATTCCATATTACTAGCAAACTGAACCCCACCACCCATAGTTTCTTGTAAAAACAAAACATCAACAGACTGATCAGCCACCAGCCTATAAATAGCTAGTTTTTTGGTTTACTAGCTAAACCTCTGCAATTAAGAGTCATCACTATCATAGGGAAACCCTAATATGGGCATCCACTGCTCTAAGTGCCCCAGAAATATCAGAATGTTCAGTAACCTCCTTAGATTCACTAAAATTTGTAGTAGTCAATAATCTCCTAACTCCAACAGAAGAGACAGAATCCACCAAGACCTTAGAACTAGATCTAAGAAAATATCCAAAACCAATACCCTTCAGAACCTTGATACGAGAGATAAACCCTAAATCCTTGAGACTGGAGTCACCCAAAATAAAATTATCCATATGTTTCACTCCAGCCTCCAAAGTTTTACTGAGTAAAGTACCCTCCTCAAGATCCACCAATGAAGCTAGACTCAAAGGCTTTAGTATCGGATCACAGTTCTCTTAGTCTTTAGTTTCAAAAAATTTACAGATCCCCGGGGTATTAGTTTCAAAATTTTCACGGCAGAAATCAGTATCCAAAGGCGAAAAACCCTCTCAACCAGCTAATGGGGACAAGGAAAAATCAACAGGAACATACGATTCCTTGACTCGCCAAACAAATTTGGACTTGGGAGCAATAAATGACTGTTTCTTCAAGAAAGGTAAATGACAATGGTCTAAAAGATGACCATAACAATGAAAACGATTGCATCGGAAGGGAAAACCAACATAATCTAAAGGCAGGGTAAAAAAAAATTCTCCTTTCTTAATGACAATGTCTTCAGCAAGACCATTGTGCATATCTAGAAGGACCAGTTCTTTCCCTAGACAGCAAATACCAGTTTCTAAAAAAGACAAATCAGCCTCAAGAAATGTCCCAAGTGTATTACCTAGCATCTTAAAGAATTCCATAGACCAAAACTCGAAAGGAAAATTAGGAAATTTAACCCATATAGGAATAGAGTCATACCTCTCAATGCGAGGATCAAATAAGGGCGTCCAACGCTTAAGAAAAATACCTGAATTGTCCCATTTCCAAAATCCTTTCAGAATGATATCCAAATCATCAGTATTCTGAAACTTGAATGACAGCCAACCCCTGGGCAGTATAAAAATATTTGGACAGTGGCTAACCAACGGTAGCCATGAGTCAGCTACCCATCTATGAATTCCTTCTGCATTGATCTTTCTCCCTCCAAACCGACCCACGAGTGTGAGTGCATTGGTAAACATGATCTCGTTCAAGGGAACATCCTCACCCACCACTAGAAGCAAGGGTTTCTCCTGTTTATGTACACATTTACGAGTTTTCATAACATAACCCTTCTTCGATGCACGATGCTAAAGAGAACCATCCCAGGGTTTATCAGGAACCCCGCAATCAACGAACCCATAAAATTCATCAGCCTTCAAAAAATTATCCAACGAAGGGGATGCTTTCTTGACAGAAGGTTTTAGATACATATCCAAATCCAATGAAACCCGTGTAGCAATATCCTCCTGACCAGGAACAGGAGGTGAAAACCCATAAGCCGCATCCAAATTAATGCCTGATTCCATCAATTTCACATCAGAAACCCCACAAAAGGAAAATTTTGATTGCTCCTGCTCACCAGATGCCCTTCCCTACCCCGGTGGTGGCAAACTCAAACAATGCTCAAAAACCTTATTAGAGATCACCCTCGAGGAGTTAAAAACCCAAGTACTCCGAGGAGAGCGCGCTAACGCTTTAGCATCCCGCATAGACATATCAGAAATAGTGTCAAACAAAGAAAACACCCCTGTAACCAAAGACCCAGGATGGAATACCACCGTCATAGAAAGATGCAACCTCCAAAGGATACGAAAAACAAATAAAATGTTTAGACCCTGTAGAATATGCAAATCCCCATGAATGCAGAACAATAATAACAACCCGTCACCAAGCCACATGTAAAGCAAACAATGCCGAATATTTTAATACAAGATCGATCTCCCAAAAGTCGAATCGAGCACCAAGATCATCCAAGATACATTTCTATCAGCAATTTCGCCCAAGTGAAAACACGTACAGATCAATTCAACAATACCAAAAAGTCAAATAAATGATACCCAACACCATATCAGATGTGCAACATTCATCGCCATAGCACAGGAAAACTGCCGTCACAGGAAATTGCATCCATAGCACAAGAAAACCATAGCACAAGAAAACCACCGTCACAGGAAAAAAACCGCCAAAGGATAAGAAAAACAAATTAATGGTTTAGACCCTATAGATTATGCAGATCCCCACGAATTCAGAGCAATAATTACAGCCCGTCACCATGCCACATGTAAATCAAACAATGCCGATGATTTTAATACAAGATCGATCTCTAAAAAGTTGAATCGAGTACGAATATCATCCAGTAAATGTGTCTAGAAGCAAGTTTACCCAAGTACAAATACAGAAAGATCAAAACATCAATACGAAAAAGTCAAATAAATGATACCCGACACCATGCCAAACGTACAACATTCATCGCCATAGCAATAACTCTCCATTAACGCTATCTCCAAGTGTACGTTCTGTTGATTAGCGCTCCATTGATGTTAGAGTAAAGCTCGTGCATCCACCATGCAATATCAATTTACTCACCAAGTTAAGTATATGCCCGGACATTTTATATGCACCTATATGTCCGGACATTTTATATTCTCCTATATGGCTTGAAGTTTATTATAATAATTGGAATGTTTCTATAATGGTAATTTATTGTATACTAGCCTTGTGACTACGCAAATGAGAGTGCATTTATTAATTGAACACTTAATTATTGGGATGAAAAGTGTAATTAATATGCGATTAGGTGATTGGGTTTGGTTTGGGTTTGAAACAAATTCGACGAGCTCACAAAAATTTCACAATTCACCTTGACCTTGACTGATATAAATATTTGTTTTCCTATTTCATGGAAAGTCAAGTTTATAATGCATATTGTCTTCTTCTTTTTTTATGCTTGTTTGTATATTATGATCATGTCAAGGTCATATCCAATATGGAATGATTTATGATTTTTTTTTTTTACTTATTTTTCTTAAATTAGAGTAGTTAAAGTTGGGAGAAATTAATGTTGGAAGGTTTGGTTTTACTAGATTAAGTAAGAGATTGTTGTGTTTTAAGATAGAAGTATTCTACGGTATGAGATAGTCTTTTATTTTTATTTTTGATGAAAATATTAGAAACTGAAAGTGAAATCTTGTTGAACATTTTTGGTGTAAAGCTCTTAGGCCAAAAAGCTAAAAGACGTAGGTAATTTTGAAAGTTGATGAAGGAATATGCAAGGATGGAAAGAACTTGCGGGATGTATGTACTTTTCTTTTATTCTAGAGGAATATCAAGAATTTTTTTTTCATTGAAAAAGAAAGCTGAGAGAAATCCCCTATCCATGTACAAAACGATGTAGCACTGGATTTGGATTTAAATCTGAAATAAATACATTGTTTTCTTTTACTGTTACTTTTTTGCTAATGTTGCTAGAAACACTAAATAAGACCCAATTGCTTATGTTCTAGTCTTTCGTAGACTCTATTAATTTGTATAAAGTTATTTCAATGTTATAGGCCTGAGAATATGCTCGTAACAAGATTAAGAATATTCCTCCACAATGCTAAGAAAATGCCTGTAACAAGAAAGGGAAATGCCCACATCATTAAGGGAATATTCTCGCACTGCCAATACCAAGCATTGATCAAAATGACTTTCCTTAGAAAATACACTAAGATAAATAAAATGCATTCAACAAGTAAGAAATTCCCACCACTCTTTGAGAAATGCCCGTAGGTGGTAAGAAATTCCTGCCACTCTTGGAGAAATGCTCGGAGGATAGAAGGAGATGCCCACAAGATTTGGAGGAATGCTTGCAAGTCATCATAAAAGTATGCCATAAATATGCCCGTAGGCCCTAGCAAAACGCCCATAGACCATGGGAAATACACCTCATTTGATGAGTATATGCCCACAAGAGGACATTGAAAGCCCACATACAGTTTTGACATTGAGGAGTTGAATTCTAGAATTGGAGTGAAAATGAATTTTGTATGGTGGCCAAGAAACAACAATGCAAAGTTGGTTCTAAAATAAAAAAGTGTTAACACCCATTAATTATTCATTTACGTCCTATTTAACTAGTCGACCCTATAATAAAGACAAAAATGTGTTAAGAACTCGTGTCAATCCCCCTCTTTATTTTGTTAGTATATTTTGTCGGACGCATATGCTTTATAAGGCATCCCATTAGTATGTTGTATTATCCCACATTCATGGGGAGTAAGTAATAGTTGTTAAGTCGTCCAGTTAATATGTTGCATTATCCCACATTCATGGGGAGTAAGTAATAGTTGTTAAGTCGTCCAGTTAATATGTTGCATTATCCCACATTCATGGGGAGTAATAGTTGTTTAGATTAGACTTAGCATATAAGTATGTGTTGAGGCTAATGAAAGTAGGGAAGAGTTATTTTGTATTGAGCTTGCTCAAAGGAGGTTGCCCCCTCGAGGTGGCCTGCGATTAATAAAATATCTTTTGGGATCCATAATTTCTGTTATATTGTGCATTCTCATTGTTTATTGCAGGAGGTTCTCCACATATGGTATCAGAGCACTTTCTTGGGCTCGTTGGGTGGAATGTTTGGAAATTTTTTTTCTGCAGTGCTTCTTGGCGCTGTGAGATTTACAGTTTTTCTTCTTCTTGCAACGGTATTATTCATTTGGATTAGGAATTAAACCCTATCCGCTTAACTATGGGAAGTACTTGGGCGTAGCCCTAAAACTCATTGTGAGGAGTACCACAGGAACCCCGAAGTAGCTGGCCATTGAGAGGACCTGCCAAGCAAAAAAGGGCAACAACCCCCACCAGATTGACTAGATTCCCATCCATGAGGAAAACCAAAGAGCTGTCATTTTTGGCCATGCGGTTAGTAGTTTTACTTGCACTGTGAAGTGAGGGGTATTGCCCCAATACTCAAGCCTAAGATAGCCTTAGTGGCCAAGTGACTACCTGTGAACCATTAGGAAGTTGAGTATACCTGGGGTCCATATCTATTTCCAGTTGATAACACACAGAATTCCAGAATTGTCACAGATCATTTTACTCCATTTCAAGTTGATAAAGCACATCTTTCTAGCAGCACCACAGATCATTTTTTCAGCAAAAAAAAAAAAAACTGTTTTTTAGTCATATCTTCTTTGATTTAGCTCTGTTTCTCTTGAAAATTCACTGTAACTGTTGTAATACCATTCTACATATTCCTTCATTAAGGACCCTATCCCAAATTCCACTTCCTGAAGGCCAAAATTCCACATTTGTCTATTTTTAGGGTTTGTCATAACTTCTCTGATTCTCACCCAATCGCCTTCAAATTTTTCCACAGTATTCATTTTCCATTTCTGCTTCATTGTCCCTCTCTGAAAAATTTTCCCATTCCTTCATCCCACCTCTGAAATTCACATTTTCTGCTTCTTGTCCCTATAAAAGTGTCCAAAACCCTGTAAAACCCCCAATTACCCCCCAAAAGTTTTCCCAATTCAAAAATCTCATTTTCTAAAACCCCTTCCATTTTTGTTTTTCTACCCATTACCTGAAAAAAAAACCTACTTATGGTTGTCACCCGCGCTAGAGAAAATAAAAAAATGGAATAAGAACTTGCCGCCATCAAGTCCAAACTCGAGGATCTAGATCAAAAATTTCTCGGCCTCCATATTCAGCATTCACCCATGAACAACTGCCACCAACTTGAGTCTTCTGCCAACAATGGGTTCTCAATGTCTAGCAATTTCCGCGGGCCAAAGTTGGATTTTCCTAGCTTCAATGGTGATGATCTGACTAGATGGATTTATAGGGAAGAACAATATTTCAGTCTACATAACACTTTTGATGTGAATAAAGTCCCACTTGCATCCTTTCATTTGGAACATGAATCACTTCAATGGTTTCGTTGGTACATCAAGGCTCATGTAGAGGCAAACTGGACATATTTTTCCCAACTCCTTTTGCAGCGATTTGGCCATAGTGCTTTCGATGAATTCATAGGAGCACTCACCAAACTTCGCTAAATTGGCACTGTGCGGGAGTATCCAACATAATTTGAGAAACTATCCAATCACACTGAGGGATTTCCTGATGCATTCCACCTGAGTTGTTTTATCAGTGGTTTAAAGGATGCAATATGATCTGAGGTTAAAATGTTCTGCCCCAACACAATGATAGAAGCCCTAGGGTTGGCTAAGCTAGCAGAGGACAAGATCAAGGCTCAAAAATGCTCCAAATCCACTCTTGTTCCATTCATACCTATGGTTCCCCAAAGAACCCAAAATTCACTAGCTCCTAGAACCACTCCTATAAAGCATTTGTCTGAAGTAGAGATGCGGCAACGTCGGGAAAAAGGGATTTGTTATAATTGTGACTAGAAATTCACACAGGGACATAGATGTGTTGAGCAAAAGCTCTATCTCTTGGATGTGGATTCTCCACCTGCAACTAATTTTTTTTATGATGCTCAGGATCCAGTAGATGATGATGGTGACATTCAACAACTTCCTTCTCCAGATGACCAACTAGAGATATCTCTCCATGCCTTAGCTGGAGTCACCACCCCACAAACCATGTGGGTCAGAGGGTTCTTCAAAAAACTCCCTCTTACAATACTCATTGATTTTGGTAGCACTCACAACTTCATTGACCCGAGGATTGCCAAACTGGATGACTGTTTTGTCCATCCTTGCTCCAACTTTGAATTCATGATTTCCAATGGGGGCACTTTACCTTGCAAAGGGAAGTGTCATAATGTGCACATATCTATAGGGGATTATAACTTACGCTATGACATTTTTTCCTTGCCCTTAGGTGGATGAGATGTGGTTTTGGGCGCTCAATGGTTACACACACTTGGACCCATTTTATGGGATCTTACTGAACTTTGGATGCAGTTTTCAATCAATGGTACCAAACACACATTACGGGGCTTACAACCAGGGTCTCTCAACCTCATAAGTTCACATCGAATGGAAAAACTTCTTAAGAAAAGTTCCCATGGTGTCATTGCTCATCTCCATTTCATTCAGATGCGACCTTCAACAGTCTCAACTACTACATTGGATCTCCAACAAATTCTGGATTGATATGCATGTGTGTTTACTAAGCCAGTGGGATTTCACCTTCTCGACCCGAGGACCATCGTATGCCGCTCCTTCCTAGAAGCGTCCCTCCCAACATCAAGCCCTATCGCTACCCGTTTCACCACAAGACAGAAATTGAGATGCTTGTTCGTGACTTACTTAAGCAAGGTGTTATTTGCCCTAGAACTAGTTCCTTCTCTTCACCAGTCCCTTTAGTCCAAAAAAAATATGGGTCATTGCGCCTTTGCATCGAATTTCGAGCACTTAATCACATCACAATCAAGGATAAGTTTCCAATTCCTGTTGTTGATGAGATTCTAGATGAGCTCCATGGTGCTCATTTTTTCTCCAAGTTGGATCTTCATTCTGGGTATCACCAAATTCGGGTCCATGCAGAAAATATCCCTAAAACAACTTTCTGCACACATGATGGCCATTATGAATTTTTGGTCATGCCATTCGGCCTCACAAATGCTCCTTCCACGTTCTACTAATTGATAAATAAAATATTTCAGCCCTACTTGCGAAACTTCAATCTGGTCTTCTTTGATGATATCCTCATCTATAGTAAAACCTGGGCTGAGCATCTCCAACATCTAGATCTGGTACTGCAACTTTTTTGTTATCATCATCTCTGTGCCAAACAATCTAATTGTGTTTTTGGGAAGAAGGAAGTAGAGTATCTCGGGCATATTGTTTCAGCACAAGGGGTTTGTGCCGATCCTGCCAAAATAGATGCCATGAAAAATTGGCCACATCCTCAGACCTTGAAGAGCCTTCATGGGTTTTTGGGACTTACTGGCTACTACCGCAAGTTTGTCAAGGATTATGGGAAGATTGCAGGTCCATTAACAACTCTACCAAAAAAGGATGCTTTTGCATGGACATCTGCTGCTGAGTGTGGATTTGAGAAACTGAAACAAGCTATATGTACCACACCAGTTCTAGCTATGCACGATTTTTCCAAGCCCTTCACTATTGAGATTGATGCTTGTGACAATGGACTTGGTGTTGTCCTCCTCCAAGACAAAAATCCCATTGTGTTCACCAGCAAATCCCTGGCTGCTAAGAATTTAGCCACCTCTACAAATGAGAAGGAAATGATGGCTATTTTGCATGCCGTATAAAAGTGGCATCCATACCTCTTAGGGAATCATTTCTGCATCAATACTAATCACCAAAGTCTGAAATATTTCCTGGAACAACAAGTCTCATCCCCAACACAAAAAAATGGGTTATCAAACTCATGGGTTATGACTATGGGATCACTTACAAGAAGGGTAAGGACAATCTTGTGGTGGATGCTCGTTCCCGCACATTTGATGACCATGCTTCTCTTTTGGCTATTTCTATGCATATTCCAAATTGGTTAGAATCTGTTCAACAAGGCTATGTCAATGAATATTCCTTATCTCAAATCATCCAACAGTTGGCCAGTAATCCTTGTCTTGTCCCCAGAGCAGAGATATTCACCAGGATGTCTTCTATGAGATATAAGGGTCGCCTGGTGCTTCCCCAGAGCAGAGATATTCACCAGAATGTCTTCTATGAACTCCATGCTTCTCCAGTAACAGGGCACTCTATTCCTCAAAACATATGAGCAGGAACGACATAAATTCTTTTGGAAGGGAATGAAACTGGAAATTCAACTGATGGTTTCCAGCGCCACAACGGTGAAACTACACTCCTCCCTGGCTTGCTCGAACCCTTACCCATCCCTATAAGAATTTCGATAGATATTTCGATGGATTTCATTGAATGGATCCCTAAATCTGGAGGGAAGACTGTAATCTTTGTTATGGTTGATTGACTCTCCAAATATAGTCATTTTTGTGCTCTCATCCATCCATATACTACCTCCTCAGTCGCACAAATTTTCATGGAACAGATATTCCATCTTCATGGCATCCCTTCTTCCATTGTCTTAGACCGCGACGCAACTTTCACAAGTAATTTTTGGACCGAACTCTTTCGTCTCACTCAAACCAAACTGAAAATGAGTTTAGGATATCACTCACAAACAGATGGTCAAACTGAAGTCACCAACAAATGCTTGGAAACTTATCTTTGTTGCTTCACATCTGAACAACAACATCAATGGGTAAAGTGGCTTCCTCTCGCTGAATGGTGGTACAATACTTCCTACTGTACTGCATCTAAAATGACTCCATATGAGGTTGTTTATGGGAAGCCACCCCCAGTGATCCTTCCATACCACCCCCATAGTTCACCAGTTCAGGCAGTTGACATGGTTCTTCAAAACCACAATTAGATTCTCCACATTCTGCAAGAGAATCTTTACATGGAAAGAAATTGCTTGAAGCATCAAGCCGATCAACACCATTCTGAGCACACCTTTCAAGTCGGTGATATGGTTTTTCTTCATCTGCATCCTTACAAGAAATCCTCCCTAAAACTTAAAGGGCATCAAAAGATGGCTCCAAAGTTCTATGGGCCATATAAAGTTCTTCAGAAAATTGGGTCTGTTGCTTATAAATTGGAACTTCCTTCTTCTTGCATTCACCCAGTATTTCATGTCTCTTGTCTCAAGAAAGTGATTGGCACCAACATCAGAGCACAAACTATTTTAGCAGAGCTGGATACAGAAGGATCCATCATTTTGGAACTGGAGGCCATCCTCAATAAGTGCACTCATCAACTTTTCTCTCGGTCCATAAAAAAGGACTTAATTCAGTGGCACAGCATGAACCCGAGGATGCTACATGGGAACCGATCCTTCAAATTCAACAGCAGTTTCCACATCTAAAGCTTTGAGGTCAAATATGTTTCTAAGAGGGAGGGGATGTTAAGAACCCGTGTCAACCCCCCTCTTTATTTTGTTAGTATATTTTGTCGGACGCATATGATTTGTAAGTCATCCCATTAGTATGTTGTATTATCCCACATTCATGGGGAGTAAGTAATAGTTGTTAAGTCATTCCGTTAATATGTTTCATTATCCCACATACATGGGGAGTAATAGTTTTTTAGATTAGACTTATTATATAAGTATGTGTTGAGGCTAATGAAAGCAGGGAAGATTTATTTTGTATTGAGCTTGCTCAAAGGAGGTTGCCCCTTCGAAGTGGCCTGAGATTAATAAAATATATTCTATGATCCATAATTTATGTTATATCGTGCATTCTCATTGTTTATTGTAGGAGGTTCTCCACAAAATGATTTACATCAAAAGGTATAAATAAAAAATGAGTTTTCCCTATTTTGTGTGAGTATGCAGAGTGATTTGAAATTATAGGTAAGGTACAAAGGAAGGAACAACTGTTAAGCTTCGACAAAATGAAGACAAGTAAAGACAAGTTCTAAGGGATCTGTGGCAAATTTTCAGACAGATTCGGAGAGGACTTCTTAGCCTATTCTTTGAATGAAATATGAACTGACTTAAGAAATATTTTCAGGACCATCTTTGGTACACATATCAAGTGTATTTATAAGACTATCTAATCACATATTTGAAACTTATTAAAAGATAGTTTTGTGGGTAGATCCGAGGACTATTTGTAGAATTATTGTTTTGGGACAAAAGTTTGACTAGAAGGATTGTTTAACAAGGCTTAAGGACTTGTGTAGAGAAGAAGTGAAAGGGTACTAACGAAGAAGCTGGGTTTGAATAAGAAAGAGAGAGATGTGAAGGTATTTTCATGATGATAAGATCCTAAAGAGAGAAAGTTGGTGCTTGCACTGTAATTTGGTGCTTACAAAGGATTTGTGTCCTCATCTAGTTTGTATATTGGTGCATGTAGATTTGAGATGGTGCTCAAGAGTATTGGTTTCCTCATCCCTTGGATAAGTTGGTTCTTGGAAGGTCGGTTCCTGCAGACTGCAAGTTGGTGCTTGCACAAGAGATTGGTGTCCCTATCATATCGGTTGTTCTAAATCTATGAGTGGGTGCTCACACCATCATTAGATATTAGTGTATCCTACAAGTAATTGTAATCTATGGTATTATAAATTTATTAAATTGAGTTTCCATACAAACATGACATGTTCTATACTTTATGTTGATGAATGCTTATGATTGAAAAGGTACATAATTAATGAAGTGGAAATTGTGAAAAGTGTGTGATATTGATTCACCCCCTCCCTCTTAGTATCACCGTATGTATCAACAATTGGTATCAAATCAAGGTTCCTTCAAACAATTTTGATCACTGGAAGGAAGGTCCTTGAGAACACACATGGACAAGCAAGTAGAGTTAGCTAATAATGGAGCACCAACCATTTTATGGGACAAACTATGTCATTTAGAGCATCAGAATGAGACTAGTCTTAATGGAAATGGGATTTGATATTTGGAATTCAGTTGTTATAGGTTACACCACTCCAAAAATACCACCACATTTTGAAACCAAAAAGAAAGTTAAAGAAGGACAACACAATGGAAATGTATTCCATCATGGATGCATTATCTATTTATGTCAAATACAACATAGGAAATTGTGCATCAACTAAAGAGTTGTGGGACAAATTACAAATTCTCTACAAAATTGAGAACACCATTAAAGAACCATATGTAAAAAGCGAAAGCAACTCATCTAATGAAAATGGAAAAAACATAGAAGATCACCTACTCATGGCCAAGAATGATTCATCTAAAAATGAAGGACACCCTAAAACAAATTATGAAGTCACTGAGAGAAAAAACAATTATTCTAGAGAATATCAAATTGAAGCAGAGGTGGATCATGAAGGAGATCTCAAAAGTTATCTAAGTGGATTAAGGAAAGATAAAAGAGAAAACTAGTCACTAAGGGAACAATTGCATAAGCATTAAGAGCAAGAATAGATTTCAAAAGAAGGGATTGAAAATACTTTTATTGGTTTGAAAACACAAATTTAAGAAACACAAAAATCCTTAACGAATCAACTAGAGGAGAAGGATCAAATATGCAAGAAGTAAGAAGATGAAATTATATACCTAAGAAGGTGTTATCTCCCAAAATAATTTATTTTGATAGTATGAAGAATTTAACTCATGCAACGAAGGATATGAATATCACTGATAGTTTGAAAGCCTCTTTTTTTTATTTGGGTGAAAATTTCACAAGTTGTAGCTTCCGGTGGCTTAGGCGAGGCTCAAAACATCTCGTTAGCCACTGAAAAGGGTCGTCTTCGGCAGACTAGAAAGGAGTGCAACATATACACTAACCATCAAAAGAGCATTTTTGACAGCAGGTCGGAGGTTTAGTCCTCTACGACGCCGCCGTTTCAGAGGTTTAGTCCTCTATACCAATGACACTACGAAGAATCTTGTGGTTTGAAGCGTCGACACGTTCATTTTTGGGGTTCCAATCGCCAACAAGTTAGTGGTTTAAAGTTCCAACGCGTTCAGTGGTTTGAGGTTTCGATCGTCGATTCTTAGAAGTTAGTGGTTTGAATCACCCAGACTACGACAGTGCTCAAGTTTAAAGTTCTGATGGGTTAGTGGTTAGAGCTTCCGATCACTGACAGGTTAGTGGTTAGTCCTCCCGACCTCCGATGCTTAACCATCGCGACGTTAGTGATTTGAACTGTCGACACTACGGCAGTGCTCAGCTTTAAAGTTTCGATCCTCAGTGCCTAGAACTTTCGATCGTCGACAAGTTAGTGGTTTAAAGCACTGACGTGTTTAGTTTTGAGTTTCTGATTTTTGATGCATTAGTGGTTTGAGGTGCTGATCACCGATGCATTAGTGTTTAGAGATTTCGATCACCGATGCTTAACGGTCGCGATGGTAGTGGTTTAAATCATCGACACTACGGCCACATTCAGGTTTCAGGTTCCAATCGTTCAGGTTAGAGCTTTTGATCGCTGATGACGGTAGTGGCTTGAATCGCCAACACTGTGGCCACATTCAGGTTTGAGGTTCCGATCAATCAGGTTAGAGCTTCCGATAACTGACCACGGCGACGGGGTAGAAAATTCCGGTGAATTAAGCAAGAAAGATCACGTCAGTTAACTGCTGAAACACTGGATTTTGGGGGCTAACTTATAGTGGACCAGTAGCAGTGATCATTAGAAACTATTTCAGTTATTTAAGGTTCAATAAGTGAACTAAATCTTCATCATAGTTAGACAAATAGTTAGGTAGGGTTTAAAACCTTAATTTGGAAAAACTATCACTTTCGAGTATTTTTGTGAAAACAGATCGAATTTTCAGGATCGGTACTTTTGTAAAAAAGGCTATAAAGCCTGAGATCAATTTTATAATAAAGGTTCAACTTCGGGGATTTATAAGCCTATAATGCTTTCATACTTCTCATTTTACTTATTCATGAATACGAGCTCTTTTGTTATGATTTGTTTATCCCTCATCTCTTTCTTTACTGTACTTATGCCTGAATGTGTATTTAGGTCATTTTTAGATTGATTAAAAGGCTAATAGTTGTCATCCTATTGGTTTGTTAGTGCAATTTGATTTATAAGTGCCATCCTCATCAGGATTTAGCCATTTATATGCATGTGTTTTGTATGTGAATCTGCCAGCCTAAGGAGTTCTCCATCCCTACACTTTATTGTCAACTTCTGAGCAATTGTAACTAAAATCCTTGTAATTGAGTGAGTTTTATTCATGCCTTGAGAGTGGAAAGGTTATATAGGTCAAATAACTTGATCCATATTAGAAAACCCTAAAAACATTGTAAGTTACCAGGCATCCTCGAGCTACAACCTAGAGGAGTTTCCTGGAGTGATAACAAATTGGCGTCGTTGCTGGGGACAAGAGACTGAAGCTCAAGCTTCCCTGGGAGACGACATAGCTCCATGATTTGATGATAGACAAAGCTTGGACACTATTATGGTTGTAATCATCTATTTGGCGACTCCATTGATATAAGGTGGCCTCAAGAAGACCAAGTACCAAAGAAAACCCAAAGGGGCCACCAACAACACCAGTTTCAGATCCAGAAGAAATTTTGAGAAGAGCTAAGGCTTTACTAAGACAGACCAGTAGTGCTGCACAAAAAGCTACATCAAGTATTTCAAGAAATATTTCTGCTATTATTTCTTATGCTGAAATTCTTAATTCCCAGGAATTTTTAGATACATCAGAAAAATCTAGGGTTTGGGCATCTTCAAGAATTGCCGCTTGTGAAGATCCAATCCCTGGTGACTCCACTGGGATAAGTATACGACCACCTTCTCAACAAGTATCTCCATCAGTGCTGCCTTCCTCAACCCTGTCCATTCCCATTTCCAATATGGATACCCCTCAATTGACCAAGATGGAAAGGATCTTGGTAGCTAGGTATGCACCCCTAATTTTTCCAAATCCCCTTGCAGCCATGCCTACTGGGGATTATCTCAAGTATATGCCTAAATTTGCAGGGTAAGGGGATTTCATTGCTGAAGAACATCTAGAGGCATTTTACAGCTATGCTGAAAATATTAACATAGAACAAGAAGATGTATGGACCAGGGTTTTTGTGCAAAGCCTAGATGGCCGGGCTAGGAAGTGGTTTAAGGAACTGCCTGCTGGATCAGTGGCAAGCATAGAGGCCCTATATGATGTTTTCCTAAAGCATTGGGGAGAAAGAAGAGACCACCTCTACTATATCACATAATTCAATAACCTGAAAAGAGAAAATGGGGAGTCTGTCTCCAACTTTACCAATAGATTCAATAATATGTACAGCAAGATCCCCACTGAAATTTAGCCCACCGATACCTCAGCTAGGATAACTTATGCAAATTCCTTTGACTCTAAATTCTACCTACTTATCAGAGAAAGGAGGTCTTAATCCTTATCACTCATGCAGGATGCTGCCCTGGTGTTGTTCAGGAATAAACACCCTTATAACCGAGGGTCTGGGGTTACCAACACACTCTTAAAACTTGTAGACAATCATCTTTAAAGTACAGAAAGGAAATAGGAATATATGATGGACTCACCTGATTAACGACGGTTGATCCAAGCTTTGTCTTCTCCCGCTTTGCTTCTCTCCAAAGATTTCAGGGATGCACCTCCTTCACCTACAAAGAGAAAATCCTCCAAATACAAACTTATACATGTATATATGACAAGTTAGATAAACAATATATAGAGTGCTTAATCATAAATATTCATCAAACCATGATACATGAAAGAGATTCAACACACAGTTGGAAGAAGGATTCTCTTTATTAACAATAGTGAATGAGATAAGTGTACAACCCAACGTCTGAAACAAGGACTCCTCCGCAACCAAAGAATTCCGAGTTCTGCTGCTCCAAAGACTTCTGAAGGTATACCACCAACATAACTTTGCTCTCCAATTATGATTGATTAATGCCCTCCCCAAGGCCTCTATTTATACTTAGGAAAATAGAGCAGTTTCTAAGGTTGAGGAGGTTGAGACAGTTAAGATAGTTAATGTTTAAGGCTTAACAAATCTCCATTAATCATGTTTATTATTTTTAATGTCGAATGGAGGTGTACACGAGTATTGATATTGGCAACTCACGTATGACACGCGAGTTTCTATAAGGGAAACCCACATACAGATTTGTACGGGGGTTGCAATGACAATACCCGCATACAGTACACGATATGCTATGGAGATAGTCGCGTATGTACGTGAGTTACTGTGGAAAGAGTCGCGTACAACAATCAACATGTAAAAAGGTAAAAATGGCAAGTTAGGTGGATGGTGAATGCATCTCATGTCATGCCCATATATAGTGTTTTAGGCAACCTTCAATCCATAAGTGTCCTTTTGTGTGCCAACAAATGAAGTGTCGGCACTCAGATGGAAAAGTGCCATTTGGATTGATAACAGATGCCCCCTAATGTGTGAGGTCAGAAGGAAGTGATGGCCAAAATACATTATAATATTAATCTTTGGAGAACTCAGAAATCCGATGGAGCAGAGGTAGTACCTGAAACAAATACATAATAATGTCATATACAAAGTCATATTTGAGGATGCTATGTTCAATATATTGGAACACTAGCTCCTTTACAAATGTTTGATTACATCATATAATACGGGTACAAGACCACGTATATTACAAAGGTGGATCAAAGCCACAATATACGATCATGGTGAGTCTTCAAAGATCTGGAAGCTGTGTACATAGATAGAACATAATCTTGTGCAACTTAGTCCATAGTGAGGGAACTAAGGTCTTCATAAACAATCCCAAAGAACCAGTACAATCCAAGCCATGTGAATAGATGTAGGTTGAAGTCGAACATGGAGAGGATTCAACAATTTTTCAATCAATAGGTGATAATTGACAACTGAAGCAAAGGAATTCACCAATGATGAAAGTGAATCTAGAGGTACAAACGTCGAAACTCTAGGTCTTCGTCATCAGGAAGTGCTGAAGCGGAACCATACTATGATAAGGAAGGAAATATATCCTCCAATGGATCACAAGAGTGACTAAGAACTAGGTAAAGGAAGGGAGACACAAGTGAGAACAGATACGACAATGATGGGATCATGATATAGACCAGACATTGTGTTAAGTCCTTGAATAGTGAGCACGACATAGAGATGACCCAAGGCAGCTTTTAACTTTATAGATAGAACAACTAGACTTATCTGTCATGTAGGAAACATGATCAGATTTCCCAGGTAGAACTGACAAGAGGAGGAGTAATAAACTCAAAGTAATAGCTGAACTGAAAGTGAACACTGAGACATGGGTATCAGAAAAGACAAAGAGTGCTATGTTCAAGGATGAAATGCTACCACTAACTGAAAACAAGAGAAAACTTCTTCCTTACCTTCCCTGTTAAATTTTAACGAGTCCAGGAAAGTCAACTCGGGTCTCTCTTCATTTTTTAACAAGCTTGAAGAGAAGAGGGAATATTGCTTGATAGTGACACTGATTTGTGGATTTAATGATCCCGAACTAGTACATGCTCAGTCAGTGTTTTCACATTTAGAGAGTCTGAAAACTCCAAAGAAGACTCCAGGGGGGTCCTTTTTCATCCAATTTAGTCTCCTAAGGCTGGAAAAGTATAAAACATACCACAGAAGAAATCTCTTAAATTCCGTAGAAGAAAAGGTGAACCTTTTTCGTACTTAGTCAGGGAGGTCCGAAAAAGGTTAAATTACCACCTACCCAATGCTCCTTCGAGAACATCATATATAGCTTGAGTTTTACGAGTGTGAAGCAAAGAAAGATCACTCCAAAAGATCCATTTGAGTACAAGAAATGGGGCTTACAACAATAAAATCGATGCTTTGTTCTTTAGCGTTTAACGAGCATGACAAAGTCATAAAGTACACTCAGAATCTTTTTCATGTTTTGGTACAGAGCACAAAAAAGAGAAAACTAAGCTCATACCAAGAGTTCCTTTTTCGTTAATTTAGTCCCTTGGGTCCGAAAAAGTGATAAACCTATGCCTGAGAATACTCTTCTCAATTCAATAGAAAAGAGAGTAATCCTTTATCGTGCTATTTCGCATGGTCCGAGAAAGAGATAACCTACCACCAATGCAGATGCTCCTTCACATATTCTTAACGAGCTTGAACGGACAGGTTAACTCGGTAGTCAAGTTTGTTTTGAGGAGTTAGACCTGGGCCTAAAGAAACTCCATAAGGGTGGGGAGTCCTATAAAGGGATAGCTTGTAAAAAGAGACCATAATGAGGCTCTATTTGGCGTGAAAAATAGCTAAAATGATTCCCCTATACCTAACACAGCTGCAACATGAGTATCGAAAGACAACATATGTTCTAAATGGGGATACTCATGAGAGGAAGGCCCTATCCACAGAAGAACGATGGTAAAGACAAGGAGATAATGGTTAAGAATACCATAGTCCGTGGTTAAAATGTTGATTACTAAGTTTCAGATGGAATCAATATAGATGCAAAATTCATGTGGAATGACATGAAACCATCCTATATGAGAAAAAAACATTTTAGAATAATGAAAAACCTGTTACAAGGCCAAAAGAGATGGGATTAGTTTGATAAAATATGAATTATAGGCAAAAAACCCACTTAAGAAATATAATTCTATAAATAGTTCAAAAAACTAAATAAAACTCACCATTTTGAATTTTAGCCATAAGAAGCAAGATTTTACCTCTACCTTCATTCGATCAGTGTGGACAATCCAGTGGACGAAATCCAATTCTGCAAGTGTTAGGTAAGACTAGACCCCAAGCTCTTCATTTTGATCCTAGCAAATTTCAAATTTGAGTCCCAATTTCATATTTTTGAGCGCCCTTAAGCAAGGAACATTGTGTACACGGGTTTGCTATATTGACACTCGTGTACACATGTTTTGTACACGGGTTGTCTGAAAGACAGTCGCGTATAGTATGCGACATGTCTAACTAGACAGTCATGTATGCTGCATGGAGGGTAAAAAAGATAGATAGAGTCAAAATTTTGAATTTGTATATGAAACTAATGCTTCGCAATGATTGTTTTGCTAGGTGTGAAGATGGTGCTTGAGTGGAGGGAGCGTGAGCATGAATATTTGGATCAAGAAGCACTCTAGGATGCCCCCACTGTGAATGTTTTACATTCAAGTGAGTTGTTGAAATTATTTTGCACATCACTTATGTAGGCCAATGTCCGCCTGCTACAGTTCATGATAAACTACTGGGATCATGATTTGGGCATGTTCGAACTTCAAGGTGAGTCCTTGGAGATTAGTTCCAAGGATATCTACTTCATTGCCAGTTTTTCATGATGGGGGGCTTCAGTCAACTTGGAGGGCACCAACAAAGGCGGTGATCCTCTAAGTGTCCAAAACTACATTGATGTATACTGCACACCAGGGACCCAAAAGAGAGGGAGTTGCATCCCTATTACACATATACGTGATCTTCCCTTACAGGTTTTGACAAGTACCATAGTGAGGGTTATGGGATCATCTTCTCTTCATCTCGCTAGATGGAACCAATTGAGGTTGGAACTGGACTGCATGTAGGGGCCTTTATATGATTGGTGCTCGGGAGTGATCCCGATTTTGAGAAAACAACTATCGGACTGCAAGAGAGGAAGAAGGAAGAACTTCATATATTCTAGCATTCTAGTGGCCTTCTTCTTTGAGAGAGTGTCAGGGTTGAGCCCTGCAGTACCCCTACCGATTAGATCTCCTCATCAGCCTAGGCTGAGCAGATGGGGAGATATCTTCCTCCACTGGGGAGGAGGTGGCTCAGTGCAGAGTGTATACGATGATGACTTCTACTTCTGGTGCGAGTAGTAGTTGCTAGAATTGGAGTAGTTTCCATATGCTGGGATGGATTTCCTAGGTGATCCAGACCTTGTCCTCCCTCCAGGAGGAGCATGGGGAGAGCTAGGTAATTTTTAATTTTCAAGTTTTAAATTTTTTATGAATTTTAAAATATAGGGATATATACATATGAATAAGAGTTCTAACCCTATAAACATGTCAACATGTAGATATTGGATTATTTTTCCCTGAAGGGCATCCACGTATGTTTGTTCGTCCTGTCTTAGGCGAAGACCAGGGGCTTATCAGGATTCTAGAGGGGAAGCTGGCCAGGCTTACCCATAGAGTACCCACTTCGAGGATTGAGCACATCCCAGCCATCATGCAGGAGTATGTGGTTGGAGTACCGCCCGTCTGGATACACCTTTTGAGGTGGGTAGCCAGAGCTATTTTAGTCTACATAGATGTTGTTGAGGCTGCCGAAGCTGAGGAGGTTGAGGAAGCCAGAGTACAGGGAGACCGAGGGGACCAGGGTGGTCCAGCATAGATCTAGGGCATTTTGATGGACTACGATCCATATTTTTGTATATTTTGTATATTATACAGTTATGACTGGATCTTGAGGATCAGAAACTCGACTTATCTATACACAGATATTCACACACACACACACACACACACACACACACACACACACACACACACACACACACACACACACACATATATATATATATATATTGTCGATTTATTTACAAATTTTTTAAATGTGTATGATGTATATTTTTATGAAATATGTGTTAGATGCCAAACCAAAATGTAATTAGCATGTGCATCAGTCAATGAATTATGATTTCTTGGAATGTGATTGAATGTAATGAACTCAAAATTTCTTTCCAATAACCTAACTTGCATGAACTGACGCAATAAAATAGGGTTTCGCACCTGATAAGCTCGATTGAGCTAGGAAACCACCAGTTGAGAGTCCAGTCGGACTTCCAGCTGAGTGATACCATGTGACAACGCATCCCATAGAAGCTCAATTACAACCCTATACTCGGCAAAATTATTAGAAGCAGGACCTAAGCAAGCACCTCCTGAGGCAACTAATTGTCCTGAGGGAGAATAAATGACCCATGCTGTTGAAGCTAGATTACAAGTGTGGCGACTGGCGCCATCAGCGAAACCTACGAACATCTTGGAATACATTTGAAACAACCAGCAGATAGTATAAAAAACACAAACCGACAAACTAGTGTATATAAAAATACATACAATAAGGTACAAGAAAAAGTGCTAAGCCTACGCATAATACTTCTTCAGATAGAGCCCATTTCTAGGCTCAGGAAGCTTATTCCCATAAAAATATATTAACTCATATGCACCCTTCTTTAATACTTTCGACACAACATAAGGTCCTAACCACATGGCCTTGAATTTTCCTGCCCCCAGGGGTTCCTTGTCTTGGTCCCAGAGCAAAACAAGTTCCCCCTCGAAGAAAACCCGAGGCTTGACCGATTTATCATATTGGCTTTTGACCCTGTTCTTGTGAGCTTGATTAGCTGTCAACACATCTCCATGCTGCTCATCAAGGTGTTCTAAGTGTACTAGACGTTCTTCAAGCTTTGTCGTATCAGGTAACACATGAATAGCTATTTTCAAGGATGGGATTTCACATTCAATCGGGGTAATGGCTTCCACTCCATGAACGAGTTGGAAGGGGGAGAAACCCGTAGCAGTTTTTACGTTAGTTCAGTACACCCAAAGAGCAGGGTATAGCATGATATGCCAATTAGAATGGGCTGCATCAATATTACGTTTGAGGATAGTCTTCAAAGTCTTGTTAATAGCCTCAACCTGACCATTTGCTTGAGGATAGTACAAAGATGAATTTTCTTGTCTAAATCCAAGCATAGTGGTCAGTTTCGTCATCATGCTATTTTGAAAATGATTGGCATGGTCAGTGAAAATCAATTTGGGTATACCAAACCATGCTATAATTTGATTGAATACAAAGAACGCTATTGTTTCCCCATCTGCTTTAAAGGTGGAAATTGCCTCTACCCATTTCGTAAAATAGTCCACAGTGACAATGATATGTTTGTGCCCTCCAGCTAAAGCTGGGTTGCATGTCACGTAATCAATCCCACACTTCATGAAGGGGCCCACCGAGACAACGGGAAATAATGGAGAGGGATGTGACCGCATTTTTCTAGTGTAAAGTTGACAAGGATGACAGTGTTGCACCCCTTCCACACAATCTTTGAAGATTGTGGGCCAGAAATAACCGACACGTAGTATCTTCTGGGTCGTTGCTAACCCAGATAAATGACCCCACATGCTCCACTATGGGAATCATTCAGGACAATCTCAGCTTCCTCATGGGTAAGACATCGATGCAAAATGGAATCTACCCCCCTACGATATAGAGTATCACCTATGATGAGGTAGTTCTTAGCATGAAGGCGTAATTTACGTCGTTCTTCCTGCAAGAAAGCTGCAAGATACTTCAAAGTCTGGAGATAGATAAGTATATCTCCATACCAGGGGTAAAAGGTGGCTATCAAGAAGATATGCTCATCTGGGAATGAGTCATCCTCAACAACTACATCTTCTTCCATTGGAAATTCTGCTATAAGCTCAGCAAAAACTAAGGATTTTTTAGACTTAGCGAACTGGAAATCCAAGTCAAACTCTTGGAGAATGACTATCCATTTATTGAATTTGCCCCCAACGATTCGTCAGGACAAAACATACTGAAAGGGATTCACATCCGCCACTACTGTTGTAGTCCTTAGTAAAATGTAGTGACGTAACATCTGGATAGCATAGATAGCTGCTAAGGCCAATTTCTCAACGTGGGAGTACCTCAGTTCAGGTCCGGCTAAAGCACGGCTTAGATAATAAATGACATGCTCCTGGAGCTTATCGTCTTCCTGGACCATGACTACCCCAATGGTTGACTCGGACGCGGCTAGATATAATATAAAATCCCTAGAGTAATCTGGCGGACGCAGTAAAGGTGCCACCAGCAAAGCTTCTTTCAATGCCTCGAAAGTGAGTTGTGTAGTTTCATCCCATACAAATGGGGTGTCCTATTTTAACAGGTGCATGAAACCCTTGGTAATCTTGGCATAGTTAATAGTAAAATGTCGAAGAAAATTAGACTTTCCCTGCAGGCTTTGAAGTTGCCTGATAGAATGAGGACGAGGCAAATTTACAATGGCCTCTACTTTTAATGGATCCACCTGGATGCCTCTATTAGAGACAATGAATCCGAGAAGTCTTCCCGACTCGACATAGAACATGCACTTGTGGGGATTCAAGCAGATCTTATAGTATCTACATCGTTCAAATATCAACCATAAGTGATTTGGATGGTCAATCCTCTTGCGAGAATGTGTAGGTAGATCATTTAGATAAGGTTCATTTCCTGTTGAAAGGTTGCCCCAGCATTTTTCAATCCAAATGGCATTTTTTTGTATGCAAAGGTACCCTAAGGACAAATGAAAGCAGTTTTATGTTGGTCTTCTGGTTTTATTTGAATTTGATTGTATCCGGAGAAACCATCCATAAACGAGAACACTTCACTTCCTGCACAAGCATCTATAATCTAGTCTATAAATGGCGTGGGATAGTTGTCCTTAGGACAAGATTTATTCAAATCTTTGAAGTCAGTATAGACACGTATGGTCCCTTGCTTCTTATCAATAGGAACAAGGTTGGATACCCATTCCGTCAGAGCTATGGGATAAATGAAACCAGCTTTCAACAGCTTTTCAACTTCAGCCTTCACAGTTGCCACTTTACGTGGGTTAACAGGTCTTAACTTTTGCCGAACAGGTTTGGCATCAGGGTATGTTCGGATCTCATGTTCAACTATCGATGGATCAATGCCTAACATCTCCTCATATGACCAGGCAAAGACGTCGTGAAATTCCTTGAACAAGGCCGTATAGATTGCAAGCTCCTCAAGAGAGTAGTTTGCACCTATATGTATGTTTTCCATGACATTAGGGTTTACAGAGATGTTGATATGGATAGTGGTGGAAATATTTTCCATCTTCCCTTCGGTAAACATTCCTTCCCTGGGTAAGGGATTGATGGGTGTATCAACATCATCTGACAGTCTCATATGAAACTCTTGATTTTATATCCTACTTAGCTATGGAAGAAAATATGATCGATGATGAAGATCCTCACAAATCTTATCACATCCGCTCAAGGCTTCCAGAATGGCTTCATCAGAAGGTAAAACCATATCTAAACAGTCCGTAGAGTGCAAAGAGTTTTTTACCCAAGTAGGAAAATAGACCTCTTCCAGGTCCTCTGAGACTGTGAGGGGGTCTGGAACGAGATCAACAGTGGTTTGAGTGATATCTTGTAAGCTACTTCCACTGCTAATAAGGGAACTTTCGGTTCATGGGGGGAAGGGAGAAACCAAGGATCAATCCTATCAACAACCGTGGCTATGGACTTCCCCACACTAGTAGAACAAATATATTTAATTGGGGCTGGAAGATCAAATGTGCCCATCAGTGATGCGTACATTCTAGCCCTCAATATCTATGCAGCAGGTTTGACCTGATCAACCAATGGCACAGCAGACTCATTAGACTCCATGCAGCCTTTTTGAGTAAAATCGAGTTGGTCAACAATAACCAACCTCCCTTCGTGTGGAAATACTACCACCCAAAATACAGTCGACGCAATAGCGGACATGGCATAAGTCCAGCTTCTTCCCAAAAGAAAATTATAGTCCAAAGGTGCATCAATCACTTCCACCTCAACAGACATCGCTTTCCCTGCCAGCTTAATTTCAAAAGCTGGTAGGATACCATGCGGACGAAATGACCTTCTGTTGAAAGTAGTAAGTAGATTGTTTGACAGGACTAGCTCTAGGGATCAGAGAGCTTTCCAACATGACAAGGACATAACGCATGTAGAAGCACCCTCATCAACACCTGCCCTTCAAATGGTCTTTCCACCATGGATGACATCTATTGATAAGGGTACATGGTAAGTTAGGCGAATTTTAACATCAGACAAGTGAAATTTTGCCATGAGACTTGACGATTCCATGCTACCTAAGGCTGCTAAGAGTGCATCCCGCTGAGTGGGACAGCTCTGTAGCACCTCTAAAGATGACATTGCACATGGGGTTTGGGCTAAGTCTTCAACCACGAAGTAGTTTGAAGCATCCCTAGCATTAGGGTTTTGCAAGGTCTTCTTAAAGACACCTTTCAGTATCTTAGTCATAGTTTCAGCAGGCTTCTCAATTGTGAGAGGGTTAGAAGTTTCACCTATAGACTTACCCTTCTCAGAAGTCTCTTTATCATAATTTTTATTCCTAGTCTGTAGCAAAGTCGAAGATCGAACCATGTTGATATAGTTAGGGTCAGGGGCACTGGGAGTGCCCCCTACTACATTAGAAGTTGAAGCAGAGTTCTGCCCTTGGGGAAATTGATCCTTCAGGATAGCCGGTTGTTGAGCTTTAAGCAGCTTCTGGGCTTGTTCCATAAGGGGACAAAGGTGAGTGAGGTGATCCTCGTGGCACAACTTACACAAGAATTTGACCTTTTTCTTTTCCTTCTTTCCCCCATTAGCATTGTTCATGGGCTTCTGCTTGTTTTGATTTCCCTCCCCTTTCTTTCCTCTCTTCTTCTTCCCACCAAGCTGCTGATTGCGTTTCTGAGAGGTCTGTGCAAAAACATTTGCACTTTGGGGGGAGGTGGCAGCCTTTGCTACTTCCACCGTAGAATGCTTGGCGGACAACTGATGAAGTTGTTTGGCCAAAGATTCTACAATGGGAGAGTTAACAGACCCAACCACACCATCGGCATGCGGTCCAGGCTTAGGTTTCTCTGCATCGTGGGTAGGCCTCGGTGCCATAGGGATAATCTCATACAAGATCCCAAATTGTGAATAAATCAAATCCAATTGCTGGGACCTGTGAATGGCTTCTTCTTCATTTGTCACTCCTGAAGTGGATACGTCCTTAGATATGTAGGGTAACAGAGACTTAAGGAACCACTCAAGTAAAAACTCAGGAGGAATAGTGGCCTTAATAAGGCTCTTTCGCCTCCTCCACTCTTGGATGTGATCCGAGATGTGGGTAGCCTTGTTCTGCCTAAAGGTAGACAACAATTCCATTCTGAAATCATATTGGACTGGAAGCTAAAAGTGGCTAAGAAATGCACTATCTAAGTCCCAAAAACTACTGAATGCAGCAAAAGGTAACTCAATGTACCATTTTGCTGCAGTATTCATTAAGGTTCTTTGGAATAGCCTCAACCTAACTAAATCTTCATTCAGTGAATTAGAAGAACACCATAAATGAAATGTGGTGGCATGAGCCCCAGGATCTTCACCAACTTTTCCCTCAAATTTAGGGATGTCCGATGGAAATTTGGTGGGAATAGGTGGCCAAGAGGGGTCATGCCTCACTGGGTCGTTCATCAATTTAGACAAATCTGGCAAGTTTAACATTGCCAGGAAAGGAATCTTGGGTCGCACCAGAGCACTAAAAGTGCCAGTCTGGGGATTAGAGGGACTTGCCCCCGAATGCCCATATGTAAAGGTGGGGTTTCCCCTTGTTGCCGATTGTGAAGTGGATGGATTACTTTGAAACGGATTCCATCCATAAGCCATAGGATTGTGTGTGGGAGGTGCAGTATAAGAGGTTCGGGTCGTCCCAGTCGAAACTGGGGTTTGAAAAAAGGGAGCAGGTATCCCTCTGCTAAATAACGAAAAGGGAGAGCTCGTGAACAAGGCCAAGACCGGAGTTTGAAAACCTTGCTCGTAAGAGGTAGTGTTTCCAAACTATACTCCTACATAAGAAGGTGATGGGCCTACATATGGAGTGGATGGGGTAATATGCTCCCCATTCCAAGGAAATCCTTGGATGAAATTCGAGGATCCTATCGAACCACTCTGGGCAGTGTGTGCAAAGGAGGAAGGAACAGTAGGTATACTGGGAATCCCAGTAACCATGTGAACAGAAGAACCTGCTAGGCTTATGGGAACCGATTGTTGGACCACCTGGCTCACTGGAGTCAATGGTGTAGTAGGTATGCTAGATATAGGGGCACTTATCGGGGGAGGTAGCACCCCTTCAGCCGGTAGGGATGAGGTGAAAAAAAAAGAAATTTCTCCTACAGTAGACATAATCCTATCCACAGGGACACCTAAAATAGGTGAATCAAAAGGTCTAACCTAGACGATCACATGATCATTTAAGTCAGTTAAGGGTGTATTAAAATTCCTTGCAAACTCGTCAGCCTGCAAGTCTTCTATCTCAACTGTGTTAAAATCAAAGTGGTTAGCTCTAAGTGTTGGTTCACCTAGAACTTCACTTACTCCTATCAGTTCAAATGAACCATCCGTGTCCAATCTCCGCCTTTGAGGTGGAGGTGGAGGCTCCAATGTGATGAGATGAGGAAGGTTTTTCAACCTTCATGACCTTCTTATAGGTTGGTCCTCCACGATTGTAAATTTGACAATTCAAACCCTAAGGTCGGCTAAACAAAGACAAACCACAGAACAATCACTACGAAAATTCCTAAAGTCTCAACAGTCAGCAAGGGTAAGAGATATGCTTTCCCAAAGAAAGCTGAAGAACAGTTACTTGGCATCCTTGAAGAGGTACTTAGGCACAAGTGCAGGAATCACCCACCTCCCTCCTACACTTTCAACAAGGGTTACCTTCCAATATCGTCTAAGGTGAACCAGAAATAGCCTTCTGGTTTACCTAGGTATGAACCCTAAATGTCAAGAGACTAAAGGCTGCCTTATCTATACCAACATTCTGGGGGGATAGTCGCAAGCCTAAATCATACGCATGGGCAGGGTAGCTGAGCCCGAAAATTTTTCTAGGAAAGAATCTTGATATGCATAAAAGTCCTGATCTACATTTCGACAAGGAATCGAAGGGTTATCTCCTCAGTCCAATGCCTCCACGCGGCCTCATGCTTGACTCCCTTTTGAGAGGAGCTTCCCAGATATAATTGATAAAGATAAGGATTTACCTATCAAATGGTCCACTATGTCTGAATTTTAAAACTTATGGGAAGTTTACACTTCCTAGCCCACAAGTCTAGCCTAAGATAGTAGGTGAATGGCCCTAAAAAATAAAAATTACTAGTAAATTTTAATTATTGCGTTCATTTTAAGGGCTATTTATTTACTCAGAAGGAAGTGGAGTGAAGGACTATGATGTTTTTGATTCAATAAGAAATGTAAAAGCAAAGGTGTATGTTTTCAAAGCAAATTATCACTACTAAAACAAACTTCTTTTTTGTTTTTTTGTAAATATAAACTAATGAAAATGCGACGATAAAGAGAACACTAAGACTATATTTTTGTAGTTTTTTGAGATTATATTTTAAAAACTGAAAGTAAAACTACTCTATGAAAAATCACATGCAAAAGCTTCAAAATGTTTTCTTTTTACTTTTTAAAATGCTCAAAGACTACTATGCACCTAAACGCACTAAACTTGAGTATGCTTGAATTAAACCAACTGTATAAAGCAAGAAAAGTGAAGTAAAACAGATTAATAAGACCAAAAATCAAACAACAAGGGAAGACTTTGAACCCTAGCTTGGGTGGGCACAATGACAAGAAATCACTAAGATCACACAAAGGTAAGTGGCAAACCAATCACTATCCAAATATAGATTGGGAAAAACAGTGTCCAGAACCTTGATCACTGATTTGGACAACCAACACTTGAACCTATAACCCAAATAGGAAAATACACTTCAAATTGCAAATAGAAGACAATCTAAAGAAAAGAAACTCAAGGGCTTTACAAGAAAGCACAAGGTGTGGCCAACAAGGTCATCAAATTGACAGTGTAATGCTTATAAGGAAGACCAACCAGCAAACAAATTTTATAAAGGGACAGGGACAAGAAAACCCTAAACCAAAAATTCAAATGCTAAGGCTTGTACATGAATGTGTATAAGGGCATCCCACGTACTGTACGCGACTGTCCTAGAGAGCAGCTCGCGTATGCAGGCCTCTGTACACGACTGTATGCAAGAGCAACCAGTGTACAGGTACAAAATTTTCTAATAAAAAGGAAAATTTTCAAGGTCTTCAAACACCACCTTAAGAATGAACCAAGACAGAATACCACACACACAATCAAGGCAAAGACTGGGAAACAGTAACAAAAATAACCCACAGCAATATGGGCTCCCCAGCGGAGTCGCCAGTTTTGTTGTTTAGGAATAAACACCCTTATAACCGAGGGTCTGGGGTTACCAACGTACTCTTAAAACTTGCAGACAATCAGCTTTAAAGTACAGAAAGGAAATAGGAAGATATGATGGACTCACCCGATTAACGATGGTTGATCCAAGCTTTGTCTTCTCCCACTCCGCTTCTCTCCAAAGATTTCAGGGATGCACCTCCTTCACCTGCAAAGAGCAAATCCTCCAAATAAAAACTTATACATGTATATATGACAAGTTAGATAAACAATATATAGAGTGCTTAATCATAAATATTCATCAAACCATGATACATGAAAGAGAGTCGACACACAGTTGGAAGAAGGATTCTCTTTATTAACAATAGTGAATGAGATAAGTGTACAACCCAACATCTGAAACAAGGACTCCTCTACAACCAAAGGATTCTGGGTTCTGCTGCTCTAAAGACTTTTGAAGATATACCACCAGTATAACTTTTCTCTCCAATTATGATTGATTAATGCCCTCCCCAAGGCCTCTATTTATACTTAGGAAAATAGAGTAGTTTCGAAGGTTGAGGAGGTTGAGACAGTTAAGATAGTTAATGTTTAAGGCTTAAAAAATCTCCATTAATCGTGTTTATTATTTTTAATGTTGAATGGAGGTGTACGTGAGTATTGATACTGGCAACTCGCGTATGACACATGAGTTGCTATAAGGGAAACCCGCATACAGATTTGTACGCAGGTTGCAATGACAATACCCACGTACAGTATGCGATATGTTATGGAGATAGTCATGTATGTATTTGAGTTGCTGTGGAAAGAGTCGCGTACAACAATCAACATGTAAAAAGGTAAAAATATCAAGCTAGGTGGATAGTGAATGCATCTCATGTCATTCCCATCTATAGTGTTTTAGGCAACCTTCAATCCATAAGTGTCCTTTTGTGTGCCAACGAATGAAGTGTCGGCACTCAGATGGAGAAGTGCCATTTGGATTGATAACACCTGGTGGTAGAGTCAAAAATTCTGGCATCTCAGAAGGTCAAAGGGAAGATAGACAGGAAAAAGCAGCTAGTAGACTCTAGTGGGGCTTCTGCATCGAAGAACAAGATTGACAAAATGACCAAACTTTTAGATAACCTGACTGCTGAAATGTATAAATTGAAGGACCAAGGACATATACCAGTGAGGAGTAAAGGGCCAAGTGACTTTGCTCCTCAAAACCCAAATTTTGTTCCTTATAGAAGAAGAAACCCCCCAATTTAGATTCTCAAAAGGGAGAGGAATCAAGGGGAAGACCAAAGGATAAGAGCTCCATTTCAATATGTTGTATTAGAAGAAGAGCCAGAATTCATTGAAGGAGAAGGAGAAGCTGAAGAAAATATCCACTGCATGGAGGATGAGGTGGACTATTCTTTTCTAACATAGGCAGAATATGAGGAAGCCCTGATTGATGAGCAGATAACTGAAGAGGTTTTCTATTAGGATGATGGTCAGGGAGGTTACAAACTGAGGTCTAGGCTGGTTGCTCCCCTCAAGAATAATGTTGTACCTGTCAAGAAACCTACTGCACCATCTAGAAAGGTTGTTGTTTTACCAAAGAAGGTGGTTGTCCCATCTAAATCATTTCAGAAACCAGCACCTTCAACCACACCTGATCAAGTCCAACTCAAACCTACAGCTCATGAGGTAAGGTTTCCAAATAGGCTGCATTATTCTTTCAACCTTAAGTCTGAGATTCAAAAATTGAAAATCCATTTCCCTTTAATTGAGCTAATGAAGAATGATGCATTCAAAACCTCCATTCTGAATTCCCTTCAGCCCAAGGTGCACATTGACACTGACTTTGTGAACCTGCAAGATGACAATCCTGTTGTAACCATGGTCCCCATGATCGAATACCTAAAGGACTCATGCCCACCATTCTACATATCCTTGAATATACATGATAAAATCCTCCATAACTGCCTGGTGGATTCAGGAGCCTCTCATAACCTAATGCCAAAAGCTGTGATGGATGAGCTTGGCCTCAGCATCACCAAGCCCTACCATGATTTATTCTCCTTTGAATCCAAGAAGGTCAAGTTCTTGGGCCTCATCAAAGACCTTGCTGTGAACCTAACTTAGCTACCTTCGAAAAGCATCATGATGGACATTGTAGTGGCTGATATCCCCCCAAAATTTGGCCTCTTACTGTCTCGATCATGGAACAAAATACTAGGTGGCACCCTTTAGATGGATCTCACATATACCACCATTCCCATGTTTGGAGGAGAGACTAAGAGGCTGTATAGGGAAAATAGCTGGCATACATTATAAGCAAGGAAAGAAACTCAGTGAATCACCCAATCTATGCAATGGACACTGATTTTGGGTCATGCATTTTGCAAATAGATGATTCTCAGCAGACATCAGTCCAGCTCACTTAGCCCACCTATCAACAGCGAGAAGAAGTAACCACAGCAATTTGGACCATGTATTTTGATGGGGCTAGCACCCAAAGCTCAGCAGGTGCAGGTGCAGTATTGATCTCCCCATCTAAGGAAAAATCCACATGTATTATAAGCTTGATTTTAAAACCACTAACAACATAGTAGAATATGAAGCCTTGTTTCTAGGAGTTAAAGCTACCAAGGAGATGGGGATCATGTGCATAAATATTTTTGGAGATGCAGACCTCATCATACAGCAGGTCAACAACACTTTTCAGACAAAAAATATCAGACTGGAGGCCTACAGGGATGAGGTATGGAAACTCAGAGACTCATTTATGTTTTTTGAACTGTCATATATTCCTAGGGATTTGAATCACCTGGCTGATTCCCTAGCTGTCTCTACAAGTCTTTTTGTTCCTCCTTTACCCCCTAAGCTCAGCTATGATGTTCAGGTCAAGTATAGACGCTCTCTGCCAGATAATGTAAAATTATGGAGGGTGTTTGAGAATGACGATGAGCTTAGTAAATTCCTTCAGTTAGTAGATGAATTCTCTGACATACACATAGGCCAGGAAAACCTAAACATGGAGGACTCCAAACAACTCAAGTTAAAAGATAAAGTGGCTGATCAGAACATTGTCCAATTGCCTAGCAACTAAATAGCCCGAGGTCTAGTACCATTGGAAGAACTGTTTGATCACAATGACATCCCTTTCAAGCCTGCCAAAAAGGAGCTAGATCCCACTATCCAAGAGCAAAACATAGGCATCCAAATTCATCCAACTGATAAATCTATCCACTGGGATGACTGCTGGTCAGAAGTCTGAATTTTGCAGCTTGATAAAAGAGTTTGCTGATGTCTTTGCATGGGAGTATAGTGACCTAAAAACATATGACACCAACATTATCCAGCACAGGATTCCTTTGGATAAGGACACCATTCCTTTCAAACAGAAGCTAAGACCCATCAGCCCTCTCCTATTACTAGTGATTGAAAAAGAGATCCACAAGCTCCTCAAAGCCAATATCATAATTCCCCTCAGGTATTCCAAGTGGATTGCAAACCTAGTAGTGGTAAGAAAGAAAAATGGAGAAATCAGGTTTTGTGTGGATTTTAGAAACCTGAACAAGTGTTCCAAGAAAGACAACTATCCACTGCCCAAGATGGAACACCTACTACAGAAAGTCTCAGGGGATAGGGTTATGTCCTTCCTTGATGGCTTCTCTGGATACAACCAAGTTGCTCTACACCCGGATGACCAAGAGAAGAATTCCTTTACCATCCCCTGGGGCACCTTCATGCATGCTAAAATGGCATTTGGGCTAATGAATGCTAGGGATACTTTTCAGAGAGCTATGGACCTAGATTTTGTAGGGCTAAAAGATAAGTTTGTGCTGATATATTTGGATGACCTAACAGTTTACTCTCACAGCTATCATGACCACTTGCAGCATTTAAGGAAGGTATTTCTGAAGTGCAAAAGGTATGGAATATCACTAAACCCCAAGAATTCCCAGTTTGCACTCAATGAAGGAAAGCTCCTAGGCCACATAGTCTCAGCTAAAGGTGTAAAGATCGATCCAGTAAGGGTGGAAGCAATCCAAAAGCTATCAATACCAAGGTCAAAAAGAGACATTCAGTCCTTTTTAGGCAAGATAAACTTTGTTAGGAGGATCATTCCTAATTTCTTTGAGCTGGTAAAGCACATAACAGTCATGCTAAAAAGGGATGCAGAAATAAAATGGACTGACCAGGAAAGAAACTCTTTCGAAGACATTAAGAAAGATATCATGGAGGCCCCAACTCTGATTAGTCCTGACTACACCAAGGGTTTTTAGACTTTTTCTCTTACATCTTATGACACAGTGGCAGCTGTACTATTACAAAAGAATGATGGGGGTCTTGATCATCCAATTGCATTCTTCAGCAGAACCCTGAGAGATGTTGAGCTGAAGTATGACCCAATTGAGAAGCAGGCTTATGCTCTCATAAAATATTTGAAAATTTTTAGAATCTACATTCTCCATGCAAAGGTCATACATATGTCCCTTCAGCTGCTGTGAAGGATGTATGACTCAACCAGACATCGATGGGAAGAGGGCTAAGTGGATTTCCAAACTCATTGAGTTTGATATAGAGGTGAAACCCACCAAGGTGGTAAAGGAACTAGGTCTGGCCAAACTCATGGCCAACGAAAACTGTGAACTGATGGGAATAAATTTCACATGTGTCAAATCAGCAAAGGTGCAGAGTATGGTAGCAGCAGAAACAGAAGTAAATCAAGATCATAATGACATTCCATCAGTAGCTGAGAACATATCTTCATGTGAGTGGTACTCAGGTATCATTCAATTTTTGCAAAAATTAGAAGTTTCTCCTGATCTCACTCCTAACCAAGCACGATCTCTTAAATTAAAATCTATTAAGTTTTTCATAATTGACAAACTGTTGTACTGGAGAGATCAGTCTGGAATTTTGCTAAGGTGTCTAGATAAAGAACTTAGCAGAGTAGGTCATGCATCATTTTCATTCCAGCACATGTGGGGGCCACCACTACTGGAAAACCATAGCCCACAAGATCTTAAGAGCAGGGTACTATTGGTCAGTCCTCTTTGCGGATGTATGCACTTTTGTAAGGGCCTGTGACCAATTCCAAAGATTTATAGGGAAGCAGCAGCTCAAGTCCTTGCCCCTTAGGCCTATTGTGGTGAATGGGCCTTTCCAACAATGGGGTCTGGATTTCATAGGTGAGATAAATCCATCTTCCAGTGGATAGCATAAATGGATCTTAGTAGCCATTTACTACTTTACCAAATGGATAGAAGCAGTACCCACTAGGAATGCCACTCATCAAGTCATCATGGGATTTTTATATGAGAATATCTTTAGCAGGTTTGGCTGCCCAGTGAGGTTAGTAACTGATAATGCACCAGATTTCAAGGCTGGGGAATTAGTTAAAATGTGTGAATCAATGGGTATTCAACTGGTGCACTCCACATCCTATTATCCCGAAGGTAATGGCCTAGCTGAGTCATCCAACAAAAGCTTAGTCAAAATCATCAAGAAACTACTAGAGACAAATAAGAAAAGCTTGGATTCAAAGCTTATGTTTGCTTTATGGGCTGATAGGGCAATAGACAAAAGATCCATAGGGACTTCTCCATTCAAGCTAGTTTATGGAACTGAGGCCATTTTTCCTATCCAGCTCATCCTTCCAGTGGCAAAGTTTGTTCAGGAAGAGGAAGAAAAACCAAATGATATGGTGAGAAGGATGATGGATTTGGTGGAGTTACAACAAATAAGGGAGCAAGTTGTAGGAAAATCAGAAGCTCATCAACAGAGGATAAAGGGCATGTTTGACAAAAGAGCAAAAATAGACAACTTCCAAGTGGGAGATTGGGTCCTCAAGTGGGATGTTGCCAGACAGGACAAGGGAAAACATGGAAAATTTGACTCTTTGTGGATTGGCCCTTTTGTGATAGCCTAGGTACATAAGAATAGCACCTTCAAATTGCAGAATCTGGAAGGTGAAGAGGTATTTGATGGCCTAGTGAATGGGTGGTTCTTGAAACTCTATTTTATTTGAGGCTCTGAGGCCTTATTTTGTGAATTAGTAGATAGTAGGTTGTTTTGCTTTCAGAATAAACTCCATGCCCAATGGAACAATAGATGATAGTGTTAGGTTACTTAGTTGCTTTTAGGGAAAGGAATTTTTGGTATGGGGTTCTTGGGACCTCGCTGGGAGGCTCCCATCCCTGAGTAGGAGCTAGATGTTATCTCCCAAAATAATTTATTTTGATAGTATGAAGAATTTAACTCATGCAATGAAGGATATGAATATCACTGATAATTTGAAAGCCTCTGTTTTTTATTTGGGTGAAAAATTCACAAGTAGTAGTTTTCAATGGCTTAGGCGAGGCTCAGAACATCTCATTAGCCACTAAAAAGGGTTGTCTTTGGCAGATTAGAAAGGAGTGCAACATATACACTAACCATCGAAAGAACATTTTTGACAGCAGTTCAAAGGTTTAGTCCTCTACGACACCGGCGTTTCAGAGGTTTAGTCCTCTATACTGCTAACACTATGAAGAATCTTGCGGTTTGAAGTGCCGACACGTTCAGTTTTGGGGTTCCAATTGCTGACAAGTTAGTGGTTTAAAGCACCGACGCGTTCAGTGGTTTGAAGTTCTGATCGTCGATGCTTAGGAGTTAGTGGTTTGAATCATTGACACTACGGCAATGCTCAGGTTTAAAGTTCTGATGGGTTAGTGGTTAGAGCTTCCGATCATCAACAGGTTAGTGGTTAGTCCTCCCAACCTCTGATGCTTAACCATGGCGACGTTAGTGATTTGAACTGCCGACACAACGGCAACGCTCAGCTTTAAAGTTTTGATCCTCAGTGCCTAGAACTTTTGATCGCTGACAAGATAGTGGTTTAAAGCGCTGACGCGTTCAATTTTGAGGTTCTGATCATCGACGCATTAGTGGTTTGAGGTGTCGATCACCGATGCATTAGTGGTTAGAGATTCCGATCACCGATGCTTAACCGTCACGACAGTAGTGGTTTAAATCACCGACACTGCGACCACATTCAGGTTTGAGGTTCCGATCGTTCAGGTTAGAGCTTCCGATTGCCAATGATGGTAGTGGTTTGAATCGTCGACACTGCGGCAACATTCAGGTTTGAGGTTCTGATCAATCAGGTTAGAGCTTCTGATCGTTGACCACGGTGATGGGGTATAAAATTCCAGCAGATTAAGCAAGAAAGTTCGCGTCAGTTAACCACCGAAACGCTGGCTTTTGGCAGCTAACTTACAGTGGACCAGCAACAGTGATCATTAGCAACTACTTCAGTTATTTAAGCTTCAATCAGTGAACTAAATCTTTATCATAGTTAGACAAATAGTTAGGTAGGGTTTAAAACCCTAATTTGTAAAAACTATCACTTTCGAGTATTTTTGTGAAAATAGATCGAATTTTCAGGATTGGTACTTTTGTAAAAAAGGCTATAAAGCCTATGATCGATTTTATAATAAAGGTTCAACTTCAGGGATTTATAAGCCTATAATTCTTTCATGATTCTCATTTTACTTATTCATGAATACGAGCTCTTTTGTTATGATCTGTTCAGCGGTCATCTCTTTCTTTACTGTACTTATGCCTGAATGTGTATTTAGGTCATTTTCATATTGATTAAAAAGATGATAGTTGTCATCCTATTGGTTTGTTAGTGAAATTTTATTTATAAGTGCCATCCTCATCAGGATTTAGCCATTTATATGCATGTGTTTTGTATGTGAATCTGCCAGCCTGAGGAGTTCTCCATCCCTACACTTTATTGTCAACTTCTGAGCAATTGTAACTAAAATCCTTGTAATTGAGTGAGTTTTATGCATGCCTTGAGAGTGTAAAGGTTATATAGGTCAACTGAATTGATCCATATTAGAAAACCCTAAAAACATTGTAAGTTACCAGGCATCCTCGAGCTACAACCTAGAGGAGTTTCCTGGAGTGATAACAGAAGGGATCTAGAATAAATGAATGCCAACTAAGTACAAACTTGAAGAACTCTATTATTCAAAAGGAAGAGACAAGAAAATTTGAACAAAGGCTGACAAGGCAGTTAGAAGAAATTCATAAGAACCATGAAGAATATGAAAAGGCCATTGTTGGTCTAAAAAGTAAAATAGTAGAGGCCAAGAACATTGAAGAAGAACTAACTAGTCAACTTCAAGAGACGATAGAGTTTTTTGAAGCAAAATATATTGAAATTGTCTCTCTAAGAAAGGAATTGGAAAAGAACAAGTCATTGAAAGAGAAATCCTTACAAAACTTTGGTTTGAAACATCTGTTAGAAGAACCAAACAAAATCGAAGAGTTGATATTAAGCCATATACAAAACAAAGAAAATGATTATGAAATTATTTAAGAAGAAAATTATACTCTAAGAAAGGAAATTCATAGCATTACAACTCAAGTAAATAAAAATTTTGAATTTTAAAAAGAGATCATCAATTTTAAAAAATATGCTCAAATGTCGAAGGTCTCCACTTGACAAGACTGGTATTGGCTATGGAGTCAATCAAGAAGGTAAAGATGAAAATTCCAAGAATCCAAAGAATAAAGATGAAGAGAAGGATAGAATATATGCAAAGGTCTTGAGAATATCCAATCACTATGAATGAAGCAACAAAGAAGAAGATCATAATCAACAAAACCAGGTTTTCAGAAGGACTATGCTGCAAAGGAGATCATATGCTTCCAGGTATCAAACTTTCTTTTCCGGTTATTGTTATCTTTGCAACAAGTATGGACATAGAGCTTTAGATTGCACACCATATGGAGGAAGTTCTCAAGAAAGAAGTGGAATTGTTTACATGAACATTTAATGTTACAAATTTCACAATTGTGGACACATGGAAAGAAATTTTAGAAGAAACATGGATATGAACATTGAATTCTACAAATGTCACAACTTTGGACACTTTGAAAAAAATTGTAGAAGTGACATGGCACGACATCCTAGACAAAGACATACAAAAGTATGGAGAATAAAATATGAAGAACAAGGAAAAAAAGAGCATGAGAACCTGACAAATAAAGATGACAAGATTAATATAATATTAGAAGGAATTATTGAGGAAGAGAATGAAATGGATTTCATTGCTAAAAGCCATAAATACAAGGTGAATGAAGAAGATGTATTCTTAAACTACATAACAAAATATAAGTCAATGGTCCCTACATTAAAGAGAGAATATGTTGTTGTTGAATACTATGCCAAAACAACAGAAAGAAGCACAAGTAGTCTTGAAAATGAAAAGTTCACTATGGAAAATGCCTTGCAAATCAATGAACAATCATCTAAAAATTAATTCTGCCACATAAACTTATGAGCATGTCAAGAACATTGAACGAGGAAAACAAGATGGTCAAATGTAAAGGTCAAGGATCAACGGTAGAGATAGACAAACTTTAACTTGTTTAAAGGCTACTTTTAGACATACTTTTAAGGTTTGTTAAAGATTGATTGGAGGTTACTTATTATAAAGCTTGTGAACTATTTATGACTTTGTTTAAGAAATGGTTGAGGACAATTTTTTGACATGGAATTCAAGGATTTCTAAGATTGATCTTAACATTTTTTGTAAGAAACTATTAGAGTTCAAATTGGACAGAATTTTTGACTATATCTGCACACAATCAAAGATCCGATGAGAAGAAATTGTAAATATGGTTATGAATAGACTTGAGAAAAAAGAGAATTGATTTAACATGTGTTTCCTAAGGATATAAAGATACTTTGAATACAATATCTAGTATAAACTTGAGAATGATCAATGCATAATATAAAGGAATTAAAAAACATTTTTGAAGAAGAATTGACCCAATCTGAAGATATCTTCAAGGGAAACTTGATGGAAAAATTGAAAGGAAGATTGTTTTTGAAATTGATTACCATTCTAACACTAATACAAATTTGACCACATATCTTAAGAATAGAAGACGAGTGTAAATGTTGTGGCTGCAAGGGATAGTCGTAACATCTTAAAAGTTGTGGTATTTTTTGAGTTTTTCTTTGAAGGTTGTGATTAGTTGGATCAACAACATAAAAGCATATGAAGGATCAATGGGAAAACATTGACAAGGGGGGTTTATCAACACTATAGAGGCACAAGCTAAGGGGGATTATCACAACAAAGAAACACAATAAGAAGATTCTATAGAGAAGAACATGAACCATTAAGATAGGGGGATCCATCCTAAAGAACCTTAAGAATTCAACACGGTTAAAGGGGTAGAACTATTGAATGTTCACAAAATGCATTCACAATCAAAGAAAAAATTCCTTTGTCATTAATTTCAAAGGGGGAGAGATCAAAAGAAGATGCATCAAAGGTGTGTTAGAATAATCAACCCATAGTTTACCCACTTAGACATTAATTCATTTATTTTTGTCTTATTTGCCTAGTTCATGTGTCCCACCTTGTGCAAGTTGCTATTTGCCTATCCATAGAGGTCAAACTTGCCACATTTGACTCATGTAGCGCATGGGAGAGCTAAAGGAATCAATTCTACTTTATTCCTAGCCTCCTAGGCACCCTTCTGCTTTTTCTTCTTTAGTGCCTGCTTTTTCAGTGTTTTAAGGCAAAAGGAAAAGCTAGACTATGTGAGGTTGACTTGTTTTTTGTACTACACATACTCCTCTTTTTTCTCCATGAAAAAGCATGTATGAGCTGCCATTCCACCACTCTTTAGCTTTCCTATTCCTTTTTTCCAATTCGTGAGCTCCATGACAGATTTGGGATCAGCTTTTTACACCTATGGGGGATTTGCTTATTTTTGGTAAGCCTGCTTTATGCTAGATTTGGATGCCTCCTCATGCATTCGATTTCTTGATGTATTATATTTATTCAGCAACCTATGTTATTACAGGGTTGGATATTGTACACTCAGTTAATACAATTTAGTGTTACAGCTCCATATTCAGTCTCTCTTGTTAGCAATTTTGCATGATCAATTGATAATTGTTGTGAGTAAAATTAATCTATTGCTGGCCTTAATTTACACATGGTATCAGATCCATTGTAGGTTTTTTCTCTCCTTCAAAAATTTTTTTGCAGGTTCGACATC
>LPNX010062472.1:176808-243502 GCA_001517045.1 Pseudotsuga menziesii | reverse complement strand
TCTTAGTGAAAAAGAGATGGTCATAGGGCTGCCCAAGATAAAATTTTCCAAAGGAGTCTGCCAAGGCTGTATCCTAGGAAAACACCCAGAGCACAAATTTAAGAGAGCTAGTCATGAGAGAACCTCTGCACCCCTCGAGCTGATCCACAGTGATGTTGCTGGTCAATTCCCTCATATGTCAATTAGTCAAGCCAAGTATGCATTAACTTTCATTGATGACTTTTCCAGGTATTGTTGGGTTCACTTCCTGAAACACAAGTCTGAAGTTTTTGGCCTATTCAAAGTCTTTAAGGCTTTGGTTGAAAACCAGTCTGGAAGAAAACTCAAGGCTCTGAGATCTGACAATGGTGGTGAGTATGTCAAGTCTGATTTTATTAAATATTGTGCAGATGCAGGTATTCAGATGCAGCATTCTATCCCTTACACACCACAGCAAAATGGTGTTGCTGAGAGGAAGAACAGATCACTGAAGGAGATGGAAACATGCATGATGGAGGCCAAAAATTTGCCACCAAAGTACTGGACCGAAGCTATCAACTATGCAGCCCATATTCAGAATAGGGTGCCTCACAAACAGCTTGATGGTATGACTCCCTTCGAAGCATGGAGTGGGCACAAGCCAGATGTGACCCATTTCAGGATTTTTGGCTCAAAGGCATGGGCTAGAATCCCGACAGAGAAGAGGAAGGCTTTGCAGCCCCAAAGCCAAGAGTGTCTTTTTGTTGGATACTCTGAATATTCAAAAGGGTACAAGTTGATAAATTTGAGCACAAATAAATCTTTCATTGAAAGGTGTGTTCAGTTTGAAGAAGAACCCCTTGCAGAAGTGGAAGTTGGTGAAGCCTCTTCACCACCTGAACCTCAAGAAGTAAGTAAAGAGTTTGTTGAACATGATGATTCTGATTTGTTTAATGGATATGAGTTTATTGTAGCCCCTAACATCCCTACAAGGCCAAAAAGGGCAGCCAAGACACTACATGCAGCAGGTGAGCTAGCCGGGGATCCCAATGACCCAAGGAGGACTAGATCTCAATTTGAGAGTGGTCTGTACATGAAGGATCCTATGTTTGCTGAAAAATGATATTTGATGGTGGAGTCTGATCCTAAAACATATGAAGAAGCAGCAGGAGATCCAAGATGGAAAACATCCATGAAGGAGGAGTTCAGCTCACTCCAGAAGAGCAACACATGGGAGCTAGTGGATCTTCCCCCAGGGAGAAAACTAGTACAGTGTAAGTGGGTCTATAAGACCAAATTTGCTGCTGATGGTTCACCACTGAAGCACAAGGCCAGATTGGTAGCCAAAGGCTACTCACATGGTCATGGCATAGATTACAATGAGACCTTTGCCCTAGTGGCAAAAATGGACTCCATCAGGCTAGCTCTAGCCATTGCAGCCTCAAAGCAATGGGAGGTACATCACATGGATGTAAAGTGTGCCTTCCTAAATGGAGATATCACTAAGGAGATATATATGCAGCAGCCTCAAGGTTTTGCTACTAACCCTTCTCTTGTGTGCAGGTTGAGAAAGTCATTGTATGGGCTAAAGCAAGCCCCTAGGGCTTGGTATGCCAAGATTGATAGCTCCTTGCTATCACTGAATTTTGTTCGGTGCAAATCAGATCCAAATGTCTATTTGAAGTTAGTTAATGGTTCATTAATGATCATTGTGTTATATTTTGATGACCTCCTCATTACAGGAAGCTCACAGGCTGAGATTGCTTCCCTAAAAGGAGCTATGAACCAAGCCTTCTCCATGACAGATTTGGGGCTCTTAAGTCAATTTTTGGGGCTTGAGATATCTCAAACAAAAGCTGGAATAAAGGTGCACCAGTCCAAATATGCCTTGGACTTGATGAAAAAATTCAAAATGAAGGATTGCAAAGCAAGCAAAACTCCTTTCCTATCAAGAGTGAAGCTGGAAGAAGTTGATTCTTCACCGATGGTAAACAATACACTGTATAGGCAATTGATTGGCTGTTTGTTGTATTTGACACATAATCGACCTGATATTTGTTATGCAGTAAGTGTGTTCTAGAGTCATGGATCAGCCTCAAGAGATCCATTGGAAAGCAGCCAAAAGGATCCTTAACTTTGTTCAAGGAACAAGGACACATGGGATCTTCTATAAAGCAAAATCTGATCTTGAGTTGATTGGATTTACTGACAGTGATTGGGCAGGTGATAGCACAGATAGAAAGTCCACTTTAGGATATGTGTTCATGCTTGCAGAAGGGCCAATCAGCTAGTCAAGCAAGAAACAGAGTGCCATTGCACTCTCATCTACAGAAGCAGAGTACAGAGGAGTTGTTAATGCAACAACTCAATGTTTATGGTTGCAGGGTTTACTTGGAGAGTGTGGCTTCGAACATGAGTACTCAACTACCATCTACTGTGATAACCAAAGTACCATTCGAATCTGCAAGGATCTAGTTCAGAAGTAGAGAACCAGACACATTGAGATCCATATGCACTACATCAGAGAACTTATGCATGATGGCACCATTCACCTACTCTTCTGTTCATCTTCAGAACAAGTAGCTGATATCTTCACCAAAGCATTTTGTGAGAAGAACTTCAGCAATCTCAAATCACTACTGGGGATTGCTGATCATGCTGTGAAAGCATGAGTGAAGACAAGATTCTACAATTTTGTTTACAGTCCATGTTTAAGGGAGGATTTTCCCAAGTTGGTTTTGCCTCTTTCCTTGTTTATTTGGACATGCAGTATGTAAAGGGTGACTAATTCTTGTTGCTAGGCCCTATAATTTTCTTATATATTACTCATGATTCAGGCTTAATGGGGGGTGTTAGAATAATCAACCCATAGTTTACCCACTTAGATATTAATTCATTTATTTTTTTCTTATTTGCCTAGTTCATGTGTCCCACCTTGTGCAAGTTGCTATTTGCCTATCCATAGAGGTCAAACTTGCCACATTTGACCATGTAGCACATGGGAGAGCTAAAGGAATCAATTATACTTTATTCCTGGCCTCCTAGGCACCCTTCTGCTTTTTCTGCTTTATTGCCTGCTTTTTCAGTGTTTTAAGGCAAAAGGAAAAGCTAGACTAGGTGAGGTTGACTTGTTTTTTGTCCTACACATACTCCTATCTTTTATCCATGCAAAAGAATGTATGAGCTGCCATTCCACCACTCTTTAGATTTCCTATGCCTTTTTTCCAATTCGTGAGCTCCATGACAGATTTGGGATCAGCTTTTTACACCTATGGGGGATTTGCTTATTTTTGGTAAGCCTGCTTTATGCTAGATTTGGATGCCTCCTCATGCATTCGATTTCTTGATGTATTATATTTATTCAAAAACCTATGTTATTACAGGGTTGGCTATTGTACACTCAGTTAATACAATTTAGTGTTACAGCTCCATATTCAGTCTCTCTTGTTAGCAATTTTGCATGATCAATTGATAATTCTTGTGAGTAAAATTAATCTATTGCTGGCCTTAATTTCCACAAGGTGAAGTTATGGTGTTTCAATTAATGATAAAATGGGAGATTATTGAAATGTTTTCATTGATGTCAACTTGGTTTCTAGAGGCAGAAACGAGAGGCATAATTAATGTGACAAAGTGTTGAGGTAGTAGTAAGGACTGAATGTTAAAGAATACTATGCTTGCACTTGTCTAAGGAAATTCTTACAGTATTATGCCCTCACAAGCATGGAAATGCACACATTAACATGAAAATTCCCAAGTGGAAATGCTTGCAACAATATCATGAATATGTCTGCACATGCCATGAAAAAAGCTCGAAGCAGGCCTATAAAATTCCCACAACAGGCTTAAGAATATGCCTGCATTGTGTTAAAAAAAATTCTTGTAGGAGCTTAGAAAATGCCTGTAGCATCTAATGAATATGCCTATACTGTCAATGCTAAGCATTGACGAAAATTCCCATCCTTAGAAAACACACTAAGAGAAAGAAAATGGTTTCAACAAGTAAGAAATTCCCACCACTGTTGGATAAATGCTCATAGGTGGTAAGAAATGCCTGCCACTCTTGGAGAAATACCTATAGGCTACAAGGATATGCTCACATGTCTTGGAGGAATGCCTACAAGTCATCATAAATTTTCACCATCAATATGACCATAGGACCTAGGAGAATTCTCGTAGGCTATGGGGAATACATGTCATTTCATGAGTAGATGTCCGTAAGAGAACACATAATGCCCACATACATTTTTGACATTGAGGAGTTGAATTCTAATGTTGGAGTGAAAATGATTTTTTATATGATGGAAAAGAAACACCAATGTAAATTCGACCCTTAAATTAAAAAGTGTGAACACCCCTTAATTAATCATCTACCTCCAATTGAAATAGTTGACCTTATAATAAGGAAAAAACCGATATACATCAAAAGGTATAAATAAAAAATGATTTGCCCCTATTTTGGGTGAGTGTGTGGAGTTGATCTGAAATTATTGCAAAGGTACAAGGGAAGGAACAACTATAAAGCTGATACATAATGAAGCAAGTAAATACAAATTTTAAGGGACCCGCGACATATTTTTAGAGGAATTTTCAGATATATTAAGAGAGGACTTTTGAGCTTATTCTTTCGACAAAATATGAACTGATTTAAGGAAAATTTTTAGGACTGTCTTTGGCACACATATCAAGGATATTTTGAGACTATCAAATAATATATTTGAAACTTATTAAAAGACAATTTGGTGGATATATTCGAGGACTATTTCTAGGCTTTTTTTTGGGACAAAAGTTTAACTAGAAATAATGTTTAATGGGGATTACGGACTTGTGTATATAAAAAGAGAAAGGGTACTAATATAGAAAAAAAGTTTGAATAAGAAAGACAAAGATGTGAAGGTAATTTCATGATGATCAAATCCAAAAGAGAGAAAGTTGGTGCTTTCACTGTAAATTGGTGCTTACAGAGGATTGATGCCCTCATCTACTTTATAGATTGGTGTATGCATATTTGAGTTGGTTCTCAAGAGGAATGGTTTCCTCATCCCTTTGACAGGTTTGTGCCTAGCAGGTTTGTTTTTTCAGATTGCAAGTCTATGCTTGCATAAGAGATTGGTGTCCCTATCAGATCGATGTCTGCTAAATATTTGAGTGGGTGGTCACACCATCATTGGAGATAGGTCTATCCTACAATTCATTGTAATCTATAGTTTTATCAATTTATTATATTTATTTTCCATATAAGGGTTATGTGTTCTATACTTTATGTTGATGAATGTTTATTATCGAAAATGGTACATAATTAATAAAGTGAAAGTTATGAAAAGTGTGTGATATTGATTCACCCCACTCTCTCAGATCACTATGTGTTCGAACACTTTAAAACTCTCAAATTCATCTTAGGTTTTATGTCTAATGATCCCCTATTATATTTCGCAACCCACATTAATGTTTGGGTGTTTTTTACACTAAAGTGTGGATTTTCCTTTGGTTACAATTTCTATTCCTCTCACTACTATGAATGTTTAACCTGTTGAAAATTGGAATTCGATTTCTCAACAATCCAATGGGAATGAAGGGAAATGAATTACCATGAAGGAAATTAACTTTTTAGTACCAAAATAACTGTGCCTATACTCAACCATACCAATTTTTGGGTTCATCCCATGCTCCACTAAATACATGAGTTGATTTCTCAACAATATTCTTACAATAGAATTAAAGATCAGTAAGGGAGTCCATTTGGGTGGTTACTTACCATTTATGGAACATGTGTTCTCAAGATGACACTTGGAAGTAGATGATTCAATCCCACACACCCATCTCCTCTTCCTAGTTGATAAACATAACCTCTCATTTTAGTTTCTTCCATAGCCAACTTATAGAATTAATTTTCCATTATAAATGTTTATTCTATTTTCACATTTTTTGTGGCTTACTAGCCCAAGTCCACAAAATAGAAAAAAATTTCCTTTATAAGTTGAGCATTCACTAGCAGGGCCTTGGACTTGAGCTACACACTAGGAATCATACATCGTATATTTACTAAATTTAAATATAAAGCCAATATATTCCAAGGGTCAAAATGGGAGTATTACAAATGCATGTCCCTTACCAAGTGGAATTGCATGCAAAATTTTCCTAATTACTTTTCATAAAAGTCCCTTTTATTCATTTTTATTTAATTTGTCTAAATTATAATTCATGCATGCATATTTGACATAATAGGTCATCCAACTATTTATATAAATGAACTTATATATACAATAATTTGAGAACACCATACAATATGATAATTCAATCAAACAACTCAAGAAAACATGCAATAATCATAACACTAAGCAAAATAATATATGCACTTTCACAAGGTCATGTGTTATGTAATATTAAAGATGATTAGTGAAGGGCTAAAATTTGCTTCATACTCTTGTCCCTAACCCATGTGGAAAGATGATATGAACTTCTTTGTAATCATGGGTGCTCACAAAGAAGTAAAGGTATAGATGCGCTCACTATAGAGAACCTTGATGAGCCCATTATAATTCATTATATGGTACATCAAATTACCATCACTCAATGCTAAGTGTCCAAAATTCAAATGACTAACATTCTAACACACTTAATTAAAAAGGAATCATAGTAGGTATACATGTAACATAATTATGTTTTTTTATGACTAACACATAATTTTACAACATCTCAACATAAATCATAACATTAGTTCATTTTACTGTTAACAAATAAGTTTGGCATAAGGTTCATTATGAATTCCTTATTACACTAGGGTCATCTCTTATCCAATCAAGTAGGGGTAGTCAAGATGGGTCATTACAAAGATTCCAAGGAAAAAGGAGAAGTTGAGAAAGCTTTTCGGCATTGAAATAAAGAAAATTGTCTTGTTGTGTTTCAAGGCATGACTCAAGGATGGTGGAACAACAATCACTCCCCAATTTATATCACTTTAATGGTTAATGAAACGTTTCTTCATAATTGTATGTGAATCACATGAGCATACCAGTGCACTGTTTTTAAAGGTCACAAATGAATTGGAACTTCAAACCACAAGATCTTACAATAATGTATGCACCATAGGTTCAAGGAACATCAATGTGTATAGGATAATTAAATATATACAAATATCACTCTTATGTTGGATGCAATGGTCATTAGTTTTTGGATTCATGGAGTATGTTGCTTTCAAGAAAATAGGTAGTGAATTTCAAAGGGAGCATTCAAAATGGATTTTTTATGCCACCATACCTAAAATTGAAAACATGTAGGTAAAATTGTATGGAGAATAGATTATGAAATACCATGTTGAATACCAAAATGAGCCCATGAATGAGCTCTATGCAAGGAGTATGAATTAAGAAAATAGGTAGATCAAATTACATAGAGAATAGATGATGAAATCCCATGTTGAAGACCCAAAGGATCCCATGAATGGTCTCTACGCAAGGAGGATGAATTAAGAAATTAGATAGAATGTCTCAATCCATAGTTCCACCATTGGAGGACACATTAGGTAAAGACAATGGGGCTATATGAAAGATTCATTTTTACAGATCCCGAGGTACATGAGAAAGGATCACATTCATGTCACCACAAGGTGAGGTCACCTCTTTCTCTTACATGTTAGAATTTGATTATACTAATAATATTGTTGAATATGAAGCATTATTATTGGAATTGGAGTTAGTGAGAGAAACAGGTGTAAAGGTGCTAAAATTTATTGAACATTCTAATCTTGTAGGGACATGTAAGAAATCAATTTTCTGCAAAGAATGAGAGATTGAATAAAAAGGTAGTATGGGGAAAAATATAAGTGTTTGACACATTTTCCCTCACCATTGTTTCAAGGAATTATATATGCAAGTTGATGCATTGATTATTATTGCAACGACTCTTCAACCATATGAAGAGATGATTCAATGTAAACAGAAAATGGAGTTTATTTTCTGACCTTATGTTTTAGATAATTTTCACCATTGGTAGGTGTTTCATAATGATGCACATGTACTTTAGGTTCCTATATAAATTGTAGTAATTCTCCCATGTCAAATAAATTGGAAAGGAAAATATGATGTAGAACTAAAGGTCATGCAATTGAAAGAAACAAGATCTTGAAGAGTCTTATTTTGTTGGAGAGGATTTTTTATTGATGAGGCATGTTCAAATAGCCCATGGCAAACAAAACTATTGTACACAGTTTGGAGATCAATATTGAATCAGAGGGAAGCCGAAGATAATCTAGTTTGAAAAATATTGTTTTGTCAAAGAAATAAGGGAAATTAAATTCCTCATCCAGGAATATGAGGACATATTTTCATGGACTTATGATGACTTCATGGGCATATAAAGGAAACATTATGAACAATATTGTCTCGTTGAAGGATGGATCCAATCCTTTTGGACAAATATAAAGACATATGAATCCAAAATCTCCCCCCATCATATAGGAGTTGTAGAGGATGTTGGAGGCTAAAATTATTTCTCCCATGATGTATTCACCATGGGTGGATAAATTAGTGTCAATTAGAAATATAAATGGTGAAATCAAGTTGTGGACACTTCATAAATTTGAACCACTTGTCTCTCAAATAAAGTTATCTACTCTTGAACATGGAGCACTCATTACAAAAATTCACTGGATAAAATACAATGTCTGTGTTGGATTTTTTTTGGATATAACAAGCTTCTTGTGGAGGAGGAAGACCAACCTAAAATATATTTTACTAACCATGTCAGACTTCTATGTACCTTAAGATCTCAATTGGTCAGGTCAAGGTACTTTATCGAGGTGAATTCATATTTTTTTTGTAAAGAAATTAATGCACATGTTCACCATCTTAGACATTTTTTTGAAAGATATAGAATATCTTAGGATATCCTTGAATCCCCAAAAATAATTTTTTGGATTAAATGAAGGGAAATCATGGTCACATTATGTCTAAGGAAGATGTTAGAAATTATCCAATAGGAATGGAAGGAATTTAGGAAGTATCGTTACCTACAAATAATCATGTAGTGCAATCCTTGTTTGGTCAAATAAATTTCATCAAGGTTCCACATCCAAATTCATTGATATCATTGAACTATTTTAGTTTTCTTAAAGAAGGATTGAGAATTATATGGAGAAAGAAGAGAAAAAGGGCATTCCAAGAAATCAAACAAGACATTGTAGCAACACCAGTTTTGGTAAGTACTAATTATTATAAATAATTTTATATGTTTTCTTTTTCTCCAGAAGACATAATCGCAAGGGTACTTACTAAAGAAATATCAAAATTTGGAGAAACCCATAACATTTATGAGTAAAGGACTTAGATGAGCTCAAATAAACTATTCTATCATGGAGAAACATGCATATTCCCTGGTTCAAGCATTGAAGAGTTTCAAGAGTTTAGTGGGACAATCCAAAATTACTACCTTCCTATATCCCATTGGTAAAAGATATCTTATCATGGCATGGGTGCTTGGGAACTAGAGAAAATTGGTCATCCATGATCCAAGAATATGATGTAGAACTTAAACCTGCCAATTTGGTGAAAGGCCAAGATGTTGGAAAAAGTAATTAAAAGGGAACTAAAAATTGAAGATAAATAAGGTTGGATATGACTTTGGTAGTGCTTTAATACTTTCAACAAGACAAGTGATACAAGGGCATTAAACCCCCATTTCATTAAATCTAGACAAATCTACCAAAATTTGGACTAATTTTTTTTCTCAAATTAGCCTTTCTATATACCAAAATAGTCCTTCTAAAGTGCAATTTTCCATTTCAAAAGTGTAATTATTGATACAAATCATTTTGGGCCTTAGAAAACCTAATTTTGGGATTTAAAAAACCTATTTTTGGCTTTTTTTGCAAATGAATATGGACTTTTTTGCAAACCTAATTTATTTATTACTTGCAGAACATGTCATGCACAAAACACTTGTGGACCATAGGGGAACAAAATTAAGGTTGAGTGCAGTGAAGTGTTTTCCGATCCAAGGAGGATTGGGTTTGGAAAAACTAAAATATTTGGTTCTCATATGTGTGGATTATGCAAAGGCATAACACTCATGACCGAGTTGCATAGTAGTTTATGCGAGGGACATTGTGTATCCATGAACGCTACCCCTAAAATTTGGAGGGTTGGACATTATTCCCCAAGTATATTTATTAATGTTCATGTCTTTATATGATAATGTCAATATTTCTAGGTCTTTGCAAGAAAATAATAGTGGGTTGCATTACCTTTGCAACTCATTGTAGTAGAGGCACCTTTTCAACAATGGGGGATAGAGTTTATTGGATAACCCCATAGAAAATCTATCAATGGTTTCAAATGGATCATTATGGAGACACTTGTAATCATTCACTCATCCTAAAAGTTGACATTCTGAATTTCATCATTTGTACAATTCCTTGGATCACAACTCAAACAAAACCAATTTAAGCAAAAACAACAACAGTGCTTCACATGTTCAAAACACCATGTTAGCACTGGGATTGAGCCCATAGGTCGGGCGAAAAAGGGTTCTCTCCCAGGAAACAACAGAACCGCTTTAGACTGCGCCTCTGGCCCTACGTAGTCAGAGAGGGATCTCTTGTTTGTTTTTAGGTTTAATTCACGTAGGATATTCGATCAAGAATGGTTAGGAGGCCGGACTCCTGAATGTAGCGGGTGCGTCAATGTAAGATGTAGGTGGGACTATCAGAGTAAGGGACCATTGGAAATGGAGTCGAAGGTTCGGGTAGGGAACATTTTGTAGAAGGTAAATAATGGCGTGAATTTACAAACATAGGAAAGATAGCCCTCGATCTTGCAATCAGGAGATTTTTAGCAGGTGATTAGTATATGAGAGGGAACAGTACATCACGGAGAGCACCAACAAGATGGATTCTACCTAAATTTAGAAGAAAACTTAATGAATGTCTGAAACAACAGACGAAGCATAGCATGTATGTATTCCAAACTGTTATACACTCATTTCAGACATGAAAGAAATTAACAAACTAGAATGAAAATGAGATGAACATTTCACGTAAAGAGATTGCATATTGAAAGAAGCAACAACACAAGAATCTCTATCTCGAAAGACAATCCTTCCTATGCAAATTTATTCATAAGATGGAAATCAGAGACTATTTACAATAGAGAGCCTTAGCCCTTGAAAGTTTCCCAACCAACCAACATCTATCTCCCTCTATCGAGAGTGTATTTATACTATTTCAATGCTGAGATTACTCTCCAAAACAACCCTAAAAAACTGTTTCCAGTCACAATCAAACATTAACAGTCTAGAGAGTGGAACTATTGCCACGATTTACAAATGTGAATAAACATCATGGAGCTGTAGTGCATGGTAATGTGGACTGACAATGCAGATTTTTCTTTATCCTGGTATGTGAAAGTGATCTCTATGTTGCCTGTTGATGGTCAGTTTCCAACTTGAACCATTTCAGACATGCCTTTTTACCTCCTTTGACTAGCCTACTTGTTTTAAACCACGTTGTTCAAAGGCTAACAAGAAGACCTGTTCCCCAGTGCCTGATCATTTTCCCAGTCCTTCCTTCATCTGGTAACACGGTTATAGGAGGGAACCGGGAAAAGGGTGGCCATGCACTTGATGATGATAAACGTATTAAGATATTTATCATCCTTGTACCATTTTCTCCCTCCTACGAGGATGGTTTTATCGTAGGCCACATAGCTAGGTGTGTGTTTGACCTCCTCCTCTCCCATGGAAAAGTCATTAAGTGGAGACTATAGGGCCGTTGATGAAGGCTTCGAACCTCTACTATCCTAGACTAAGCATTTGCTCCAACAGCTCCACCACCATTGTGTGTTGGGACTTCGAAGGTCATGACTACAACTGGAGGTGTCGGAGAAGCGTCCTCGGGATGTAAAAACCCATGCATAGCACATTTGAAGGTAGGGATGTGTGGAAATAGTTGAACCTCCCTGGGTGTTTAACATCTGTGCCCCGGTGGTTGGCGCTTTCCTGGCATAGATAGACAGGATGGTGAAGAAACACACTTTTATGTTCGCCAACCATTAGTATCTCTTGTCGAAATAACTTCTCAAACCACACAACCATGGCTATATGAGAAGGAACTTAACACTTCTCATAGTTCAACCTTTACCTCTCACCATCTGTACATTTCCATACCTCAACAACTTCATAAGATGGCGCTATACAGGGCAAGCCGAAACGGCCTGGAGATGTCTATACTCTTAAATACCAGTCGACGTGATAGTAGCATGTGTGAGGCCAGGGTGGTAATTTTCTCCTCTAATGTTTAATTATCTTATCTGATATGGGTAGGATTTTAAGCACTTCCCGCGTGGTTGTCTAGCTGGTTTCAAAGAATGTCAATTTGATCTTTCTTTCCTTTTCATTCACTGTGACGATGGAATTGAGCGGACTTAGTTCGTGGCATCTCTTCATTTCATGTAGATGTTTGATTCGTTACTTAAAAACTTGAACTTCCTGCTTCCCTGCTATTTTTCCTATGTGAGCCACGTGCCAGACCTGTGGAGTCGGGGAAGTTAGTGTCATTATATGGGACCTTTGCCTTAGGTTTATCAAAAATGGCATCAAGGGAATCAGCCAATCTTTCAGGAGGTAGATTACACGTATGAACGTCCCTTCCACTGGTGAGCTGTCAGGATAATACTTGGAAGATCGTAGAAAAGGGCCCATAGAATTGTTCTCCAATGAAACATCCACCCTTTCACTCAAAATTTCTACAACTAGAGCTCCACCTTCTTCATTTGCCTCAGCATGAACATCCTCCTTTTCTTTAACGAAACCAAGTAGGCATATTCCTCCTTTATGGGGTGATATTCATGAAGGAAAAAAATTAAAAAATGCATTTATTTGAGGACTGCTACCTCCTTCTTCATGACTCAACACCTCCTCACAAACTCCCAACATATCAGTAGACGGAGAGGGGTTGCACGACCGTTCCTCTTTGTCATCTTCTTTTCCAGATAAGGTTATGGAATGCACCATACCCTCTAAATTATGTTTCTACTTAGAGGCTTTAATCATGTTTCGTATTAATTCAAAAGAGGAATAACACAGGGGTAGGCTATCACCTTCAACATGTTTATCATCCTTCCCTGTCCCAACCTTCTGACTTTGCATTGCAGCTTTATTTTCTCCATTAGCAGACCTTGGTTCTATAACCGGCTCTTCAGGTATAGCCCCCAGGTACTCCTCCTCATACTCGTCGTACACAGGCACACCGAAATCCCTTTTAAAATCATCCTTTATGGACCCGGTGCTGAGCAAATTGCAATCTTCAGAAAATAGGCCTACAGAACCATATGCTCCTATATCAGGCTAATAATCTTTCTATCTACCGAGGGAAAGATTTAGCTGAATAGGTACTCTCCTTTTCCTCTTGTAGGGCCCAACCGATTTTAATGTATCTTTTATTTCACCACCGTTGTCCTGACCTGACAAATTTTTGGACATCTTAAGGTTTTCCTCAACCTCCAAACAATCAGTAAACATATGTTGTAGAGTGGTTGATTTTCTTTCCAAAATATGTAAGGATAGCTCAGGAGGAAAGGTGGCTGCATAATAGATCTTAGCACGTTCTCAAGAGGTTGGACTTCCTTAGGCATGCTATAATAAAATCTTGCAAATCTTCTGTTAAAACTAGATATGGCCTCACCCTCATGCCTCTTCAGGGAATAAAATTTTGAAAGTATTTGATCTAGTGGCCTTCTCCTACCCCAAAACTTTAAAAAGGTGCAAGTAAACTCTTCCCAGGTATTGATGGACTGAGGTTGTAAGTGTTTGAACCATTCTTTAGCATCTCCTTGCAAATACTAGGAAAAATTCCTCATATAAACATCGTCATGCTCTATCTCAAAAAGGTCAGAGAAATGTTGAAAGGCTTGTAAATTTTTCTTAGCAGTGAAGTCTTTGGATTCTCCATCAAATTTGGGGAGGTACTTGTAATGTTTCGCAGGAAAATCATGGAGGATAGGAGGCAATTGTTGTGGTTTGTACCATCTTGGAAGACTAGGAGAGACCAGGTTAGGTGCAATAGATACGTTATTGACCGAGGTTTCATGAAATTCACAGGGGTGACCTTCAATGTCATGATTTTCAAGAGAAAAATATGGGTCAGAATCACATGTACAAGACGATGCAATGCTTTTGGTTTGTAAAGAAGGATAAACAGGAATATATTCATAGCTCTGTCTCGAACGAATTGAACCATAGAAGGCCATTTTGATAAATTTAGGAAAGGATAGGAACAAACTTACAAGACAAGACAAGGCATGTTGGAAGAAATGTAAACTCGAGTATCTTAACCTTTTGCCATGCATTTTTGGGCCTTACAAGGAGTCCATTCTCCCTGGTGGAGCCTGTCGGTTTTTTCTGACAATTTTATTTTTGGGTCATACCACCAGCGGAGTAGCTGAAGTCTGAATCCTTCAAGAGTGGAGTCGCCAGGTGAAAAATGCTCAGCCTTATTGATGTCTGATCATTGTTCACCATCAACAACCAAATCTAAAACTATGTCGTTCTTCCCAGGGATGATCTTCAATATCGTCCCCGGTAACAACGCCAGTTTGTTAGCATCGGGATTGAGCCCATAGGTTGGGCGGAAAAGGGTTCTCTCTTGGGCACATCAGAACCACTTTAGACTGTGCCTTTGGACCTATGCAATCAGAGAGGGATCTATCGCTTTTTTTTCAGGTTTATTTCATGTAGGATAATCGATTAAGAACGGTCAAGAGGCCAGACTCCTGAATGGAGCGGGTGCGTCAATGTAAGATGTAGGTGGGACTATAAGAGTAAGGGACTATTGGCAATGGAGTCGAAGGTCCGGGTAGGGAACATTTTGCAAAAGGTAAAGAATGGCCTGAATTTACAAACATAGGAAAGATAGCCGTCGATCTTGTAATCAGGAGATTTTTAGCGGGTGATTAGTCGATGAGAGGGAACAGTCTATCACGTAGAGAACCAACAAGATGAATTCTACGTAAATTTAGAAGAAAATTTCATAAATGTCTAAAACAACATATGGAGCATATCATGTATGAATTCCAAACTTTTATACACTCATTTCAGACATGAAAGAAATTAACAAACTGGAATGAAAACAAGATGAACATTTCACGTAAAGAGATTACATATTGAAAGAAGAAACGACATAGGAATCTCTGTCTTAAAAGACAATCCTTCCTCTACAAATTTATTCATAACACGAAAATCGGAGACTATTTACAATGGAGAGCCTCAGCCCTTGAAATTTTCCCAACCAACCAACTCCTATCTCCCTCTATCGGGAGTGTATTTATACTATTTCAATGCTGAGATTACTCTTTGAAACAACCCTAAAAACTGTTTCCAGTCATAATCAAACATTAACAGTCTAGAGAGTGGAACTATTGCCATGATTTACGAATGTGAATAAACATCATGGAGCTAGTGGGTGCACTCAGCCCAAGTGACATCCTGACATGCTCAACTACTATTGTGGATTTTGAGTATGACACCTTTTCGTTTGATTTTAGGTGAGTCACCATTTACTGGGTTTTGGACCTTTTGGTTGGCCTGATGAGTCAGCATAATTCCATTTTTATGTCCAAAGTGTGTGTTTTCGCTGTGTTCAAATGCGGCTTTCTGCATGGGCACACACTAGCAGGACAGTTTGCATCTTTCCCCTGCTCAACCTCACCTGCCACCTCCTTCCTCTTCGGGTAATATTGTTAGGTGTGGGGTTTGGAAGAAGGGTCGCATTGCTCCTGGACAAGGCAAGCCTTTGCGGTGGCTTGTTATTCTTGTACTCCTCACCTCCAGTTAGGTGGGCTCTCCCGCAGGCAATAAGGTGGAGCATACCTCCACCAGCCCCATCACCCTTGGCAAGTGGAATTTACAAACTGGGTTGTGTAGTTATTAGACCCCTGATGCTCCCATCCGAACAAATGCTCCTACAGAGAGTAGTCCAGGACTGTCTCCTTTTTTGGAGGCTTTGGGGGCAGCAAGGGTATCAGGGGTCCCTGAAAAAAACACCTATGGGGAGCGAGTGTCCAGGAAATGCGTCACTAGAGGTGCGGGTATCTGAAGGCGAGTGTATCTCTCAAAATTCTTCACGTCTAGGCCCTAATGACTGGTTTCATCCTTGGCATGGAACACCAAGGTGATGGGTGAGTGTGGAAATGTGTTCACCAACCATCAGCACACCCAGATGGATAAGCTTTTCAAACCAGATCGTCATCGCCAAACCTTTCAAACTTAAAAAACTCGCAACGAAACAGAAACTTGTGCTCTGTAAATATGTTAGCTCATCCTCGACATTCTAAAGGAAATATATATAAGGCTTTGAGACTGAATTTTGTAATTACCGATTAGGATTCCCACACATTCTTCCATCGAGTGTCTTTGGTGCCGATATGTGTGAGGGCGCAGGTAGGGTGATCCTTTACCTGCTGGGGATCTAGTCACGTCGCTTCATCTACTACGACACCTTACCATTTGTTGTGGGAAATACTTCGAGTGACATCTTGTGTAGTTGATCCAGACTGCAAAGCACATGAAGTGGACACTCCCACGCTTCCTTGCTCTTGTGACATAGGAAACGGAATGGTCTCCCCCTTCATGCTGGCCTTGCCCCATGTGGATAGAGGATTCGTTGGTTATTTTCCTTACTTCCGCAGGACAACTCACACAGAAGTCATCTGTCTTTAGGAAATATGACTCTGCCACAGGGTTGATTTCACCTATACGCACGCTCCAAATGGTGTCAGGGAATTGACCAATCTGTCGGGAGGTAGATTACACATATGAATGCCTCTTCCACTATCATCTCTACACTAGAAGTGAAACTTACAGCCTTGAGGCCTCCTCAGCCCTCTGATTTGGGGAACCTTTCACATCCATCGTCCATGTTTCTTTAATTCTGTCGCCAACTTCTCTTCTCTTGATACAACGAGCAGCTTTAGATCATGGCGTGTTCTTACCCGTTGATTTAGCTTGACCTTCCCATTCAACCGTCGATCTGAGTGGGTCCTACCACCTCTTCGTGAATCAGGGACCTAATGTTGTCTGCGCTAGTTCAAATCGTGAAAAGAGCCTTAGCCGTGGATCTATTCCCTTCTTCATCATAACCATTGATATTTGTAGCCGATACCACTTTTCGCGATTAAGAATCACGACTTTATCCACACAAGTTTGTTGTGCGAAATTGACTGGGCCATAGATCTGCTCATGCTCTCATCTCCACCGTTAGCTACTGCCGTCCTTTAACCTGTTTCACGATTTGGGAAAGTTCCTTCTATCGAGCACATTTGCTCAGTGAAACCATCTCGGGCTGTCGATCGGGCCTTGCCTTGATCTCAGCCTTTCATTGTTTTCCACTTTTAATGGACTCTGCAAATGCTAAACTTTGACCATTCTCCCACGTCTTTGGCCAAAACCATGATCTATTGTTGCTCTTCTTCCTTGTTCTCCCGGATCATTGGTCTACACCACCTTTCTCTATCATCTATGTTGCTGCAAGTCTTCACCTCCGAAGGAATCTACCACTGTAGATTGAGCTCTCTTCATTATTTGACGGTCTCAAAACATGGAAAATGTGCCTTTGATAATCTGAAGGGTGTTCACATAATTTTCAAATGAATAGGACCCTTTTTGGACTCTGTCAGGCCCATAAATCGGTTGTTGCAAATGGAGTGCTAACACACCCTTCATAAGAATCATAAGTAATGCAAATTATCACAAGTCCTTATATATTTCTCAAGCATGGATTGCTCCAATCATTGGATTTTTGGGGGAATATAAAATCCTATGATTTTAACTCCCTTTCACAAGTAGTTTCCTTCTCCATTCACTAGACGAAATAATTTCAGCAATACAACATTCATGCTATGTGAAATTTTCTAATTCATTATAGTAGACATGCACTCAAATATTTTAATCTACACTTGAAATTGCAAGGGATAATCCGATAAAAACTTATGATTTTCAAAAAACAATAGAATATGACTATAGATCAAGAGTGTGAGAACTACACACCATCATTTTAGATCAATCTGGAAAGTGAAAAAAAGGTAGATCTCATAAACATTAAATCTACAAATCAAAACCAACACACTAGAAATTTGTATCTAGAACCACATAACTTCTCATTAACACTAAAAAAATACTTATGACTACTTGTTTGCTAAATCACCCCCCATATCTTTTTTGATAGAATAAAAGAGGGGTGCATTCATGCAAAAAAATGTCCAATATAGAAAAGTGTAACTCTTCAAGTAATGTGCCCCATGTGCCAAGAATAGGTATACATACACCAAGCACACTCCTCCATTTAGTGGAAACACACCAACACGTGAAAAGCACACTCCTTTTGGTGGACACACACCAACACATGCCAATTACACTCAATTTGATGGCCACACACCAAAACATGCCAATTACACTCTATGTAACTAATCAAGCAATGCACCCCACATTCCAAGAATAGGTGACACATGCCAACATGTGCCAACCACACTTATACATGTGGTTGCCACATTTTAAGTACGTTCCTCCATGTGGAGAATACACACCAACATGTTCCAATTAACCAAATCATATTTTAAATTCAAATAAATCACAAATTACTAATCACTAATCAAAATCCAACTATAGTTTATGAAGATAATTGCTAAAAATAAGAAATGATAAAAACTAATCGTCAATGGAGAACATATTTGTAGCAACATCAAAACTAAAAGCTTCTGATTGAAAAAGATTACAGTGTATACATAAGTAATTCAAATCCTCATGAAGCTAAAAAAAAGGGTAGGCATAGCAAAAATGGAGCCTAGAAGTTAAATAAGACATGGAATGAATTATAGTTCTTGCTTCATAATCTATTTTTTTCCCCTTAGAAGCCAAGTGCTATAACTTAAGAAACAAAAGTTCTATCAACGTGCACTTCTAACTATTCTAATACATGTGTGGTTACTTTTTATTTTAGACAAAAGGATTTATGCCACCAATCTATTGTATGGAATGAGTGTTATATCTACATTGGAGCACGCATGCACCAACAACCTAAATAGAGAACCAATTTGTCTCTCGATAGTTGAAATTTGCTTGATCTATATGCAATCCTAATTTGAGAACTTAGAATTGCAGATAAGATAAGAGTAAATAATTTTATTAAAATCCAACAAATGACCACAAATATGTCAATGCTAAGTACAATCATATCAATACATTTTCGGAGCGCAAATATTTTATCCTATATAAAAAGATGAAATGATAGAATATCTACTCTAATATCTAAAAATATAAAAATGGGAAAAGAGAGTATTGTTGGAAAAAAAAATTGATACATATACTAGTAAGGGTTACTATCATAAATTCCCTTAGGTATTCCTTAGAGGAGGATGCAAGGAGAAGGGAAGGAGCCTCAATGCTCAATGGATCTCTTTGTTGAATATGAGGAGGAGACCTTACACTCTTGCATGCCATCAACCTTTGTCTATGTGTCTCTCCTACCATCTGAGCCGAAGGGAATAAGCTCATGATGAGCATTTCCCTAAAGTAATAAAAAACAATTAACCCTCAATGTGTCTCATTGTCTGAAGGAAGTGCCATGTTGTTGTTGTTGTCTAGGAGAGAATGATTACGTGATGGAAGGGAAATCCCTATCCCAGGATCTAAGTTAGCAACTCTATATGGGTCTCATCAAAGAGTCGCAAGATACCTCTTAAGGTTTGATGGGTATGGTATTTGCAAGAGTGGTGCTTTTGTTTTTTAGACCCTAATATCCCCATTTGTTGGTAGAATAGAAAAAAATGTGTAATGATTTGAGTGGTGTCCAATCAATAGGGAGGCCTAAACATGGAAGAATGGAAACCCAATGTCTCCCTCATAAACAAATCTAAACACCATTTGTACGAGTACCTAAAAAATATGGAGAGAGAATTTTGAGACTCCATAAAGAGGTAGTAGAACCATTTTCTTATCACATAGTAGATAGTGCACTAGAACTCAAAATGTTCATTTATCTCGATCTCACACATATGACATAATCAACATATACAAATTAAGGGTCTAGACTAGGGATTGGTATTCCACTACTAGAAACGAATCCCCAAAACCTTATCCACGTTGTTCTATAATGATTAGGAGAAACACTAAGCTGGAAATAATGGTTTAAAACAAAGAGTTCTCTAGGGAAAAGAAAAAACCTCCAAGAATGGGTTAACAAACACATCAAAATTTTACAACTATAAGTATTTATGAAAGATAATTTCAACATACTGACTCAATTAATGTTTTCCAGCACAAGTAAGGATCCTTCAAGCATTATGAAAATCCCTCTTCCACATACTAGGTAGCAATGCTAATGATAATTTAGGTGGATTTCACATAACAATGAACCAAGGCCTTTAACACTATCAATATTCACAAGAAAAAGAGAGAATAGGAAAAAACCGACATAAACATTAATTTGCAATAAAAAGGAAATAAAGCAACACTATGGAATCCCAACTCTTGATGATAAATGAGCCAAGAGGGGCACAACCCTAGAGAGAGAATAACACATGTACAAGCACATTAGTAAAAAAAAGAAACCCATGAAAAAAGGAGAGCACCAAACTTGAGGGTGCCCTTAAGAAACTCTCTTTGAAAAAGATGAATAAGACTTTGCATATGTATACACAATTCAACAGGTAGGGAACTTTCACCAAGACAAATTATGAGCATAAGTTCACTACGAAAATCTTAACCAAACCTAAATATGATAAATGATACAATATACGGTCATTGTGATTGAAAGTGAAGATTGCACCTTTTTCAACAAGTACATATCTTGATAATTGTTACATATCTTTTTAAAGTGGATCCAAAGGTGGAAGGACCTCAATACAAAGAAGCTAAAGAGATATACCAAGTAATTAGACACATTTGATACATAAAGATAACAAAAACATGCATATAATTGTGTCTGTAAAGTTGTAAAGAAAAAAACCTGCATTTCTATAGTGGCATAGTTTCCATGGGTGATGAAAACTAGGCTGAATACCCATAATTTAGAAGTTTGTATGGGTTCCAACAAGTATATATAAACACTTTAAATGGGGGTGACATATCTAATCTAAAAAACACCTAACTCTAGCCTCATGAATTAAATTCCATTCCCTAGCCTCACATGCATCAACCAACTAGTTAGGCCATGCCATAATAATTTATCAAACAACCCACAAAAATGCACATATCTTTCCAAACCCCATTAGAAGTACAAAAACATCCTCAACTACATTAACACAAGTAACATACATACATATATAATAAAAAGAAAGAAAAAACAAAATACCCAAATACCTTGCAGTTGTAAACCAATTCATTATTCTTGTTGATATAAGTCATTGTCCAGATGGTCATAGAGTAAGTTTGTCATGCTTATTACCTATTCCAAGACCATTATTTATATCATCTACTGACCAAAGAAAAAATACCCACTTATGATGCTTGCTAAAGTAACATTTAACATTGTGCTTGCTAAAGTAACATTTACCTATGTTCAATGTTAGTAATTAATATATATATATATATATGGAAAACATTAATTGTAATAGAAAATACAAGTCTAATATAGAAAAGTGCATGTACACATTAAATCAAAGTTTTGGGCAAGTTCAAAACAAAACTTGTGAATATAATTTCTGGTTGGTGACAATGATAAAGACCAAAAATCTCACTAAAAGAAACAAATCTTACAAATACTCTAAGAGGTAAAGGAAAACATGTTACCAATGTTAAAATTTTGGGTGTAATCTACATGTGGCCACTCCACACTCATATCTATCATTACTGTATTTATAATCATGGCTAAGACCTCCTTGGATAATTTATTATAATATTAGGGAGTGGTTAAGGATGACCTAGTCAAACATGTACATATAAGCTTATCAAGCACTCTTCCACTCTTGGGATTAGCATTACCTGAGTTGTGTATAAATACAAATCTGATTTGTATATAATTATCTCGTGATCTTGATATCACTCAAAATATGTTATTCCTAAGGGAACTTATATATTTGTTATTTCTTTCTTTTGTGTGCACTTAAACATCTCGTATAATGCACTTTATATGTGGTATATGTCTCTCCGTCTAGCAGACTAGTATTATAGGACTAACCTACTTACCCAACCATTTGCACCGATCGGACGACTGGCAACATTGGATGTGACTGCTCACGTGAGCCAGGTCATCCGATCGGTGAAAATGGTTGGGTAAGTAGGTTACTCCAGTATTATATCTCTCTCATGCACCTATGTTTGAGTTATTGTAGAATTTGTGTTTGTTTTTTGTTCCATTGAATCTACCTTCTTTCACTTGTGAATATCAACAACAAAAGTTGATTTTAGTAAGTGTAAGGTAAAGATTGCATTAAAATCCCATCAATTGCATGTTAAATACACACTCAAAGTTACAATTTTCATGATTATAAAATAAATTAGAAATAAATAACTCTAAGAATTAGACATAAAATCATAAAATGTACAAACATTGCAATATCTACATGAAGAATGCTTGCTTCACCAAAAGATAGATATGAGTGCAGAAAAAAACAATCAATTTATAACATACACCCATGAAAACAAAAGCCTTTTTAACATTTACATTTTTTTTGTGAAAATGCATGGAAATGTCATCTATTATACTTCTCAAATAATTAGTTATGTATAGATACACTGGATATCTGAGAGTAATCATGAGGACATTTTTCTCCATTATTATTTGTGAGGTGAGTCAATTTAATAATTTTCTTCATTCATGTTAATAGAGAAGAATCTACTCTCAAATTTTCAACGGATATGTTGTTGTACAATGTTTGTGGGAAAATGTTTTCTCTCTGTTTGTGCTAGAAATTGTTCCTAGACTACCACAAGAACAAGCTAACACAATCTCAAAGAAATAGAATGAAATTGGTTTTTTAGGGTTTTGGTTTAAAACTTCATTAGCAAGGAGGTAAAACATAAACAAGCTAATAGATAATTGAATCATGCACAAGTTAAATAAATTGGGGATCAAACACATCCCAATGAGCCATAAACATTACACATGAAATACTAATTCCACCCGCAAGCTACAAGCATTTACATGAATAAAATCTTTAAACAAGAAATGAAATTGTAGATTGAGCAATCAACCAGATAAGAAAATGAAACAATATGACAGATAAAAAGGCTTATCAATTTATATATAATCAATAAAAGCCATCAACTTACATAAGAGTTATAAGTGCTAGCTTGAAATATCACAGCTCAAAAGCCTCTCCTTGAGTCAAAATTCCAACCCTTGCACTGTATGCCTCTCTTCCTTATATAATTACAAAGACATAATATGAATTAGTTCCATATTCACTTCTTTAGGTCGAATTTGAAACTACTTAGCAGTTACATTAACCAACTTTCCACTAATTGACTAAAAATAGAAAAATCGAATTCCTGGGAAATTTGGTGAATTTTTGAAAAATGGGTCTCAAAGAATCTTCCATATCTCTCGATCCAAGACACCTATGAAAAAACTGAGATATTTTTTGTGAATGAGTATGTGATGGAAAAAAAACTCTCTTGTTTTTTAAAAATGTTTCTCCAATCCATCGCAATATTCCCCGCAAGATGAAGACTCAAACAGGAAAACATTAAATGTTTTTTTAAACCCTGAAAAATAGGCTGTAAAGAATAAATCAAATATTTCAAACCTTGATAGTTGTTGCAAAAATGAGAGAGGTTTTTGTGAATGAGTCTGTTGTGAACAAAAACCTCTTTTTTTTCTAAAATTCATCTCCATAAGCTTGTAATCCGCGCTCAATTGCAATGACCAAAATAGGAAAAAAAATAGAGCATAACTATGCATTTTATTTTTTATTTCAAGGGCTTCTTTTGCTATTGGATTCTAGTCTCCAATTTAATTCTTCTACCTGTACATGAATTTTATTTTGAAGCTTAACATTTGAAGTTTGCAAACTGTCATCTTTTAATTCAACAATAACTGGTACTTTAGCTGTGCTTTCTTCTACACCTACAGAATTCTGTTTTTTTTCTCTTTTAAATCCAACTGTTCCTCCTGAATTGAAACATCTCTCTGCTGCTTTTCATAATTTTCCAATGCTTGTTCTTGATCATCATCAATTGTTTCTCTTACATGTTCATACATAGGTTCTTTTTCTATTGCTATGCCTGTAGTTTCTGATATCAGCTCCTCTGTCAATTCAAATTTTAGGGTAACAAATGTAACTGTGTCTTTATCAAAACCCTGAGCAAAACCATATGACACTTCTAGGTTAAAATCTTTAATTCTCTTGAAGACATCAAACCATCCATCTCTTTGAAACATCGCTGCACAATCGTGAAAACTACTTTCCCAGCTTGTATCCATGGGTTCGACTCTATTAGTTTTACCACCTTTTTTTATTTCTGCAATATAACCCTAGCCTGTGCATTTCTTTAAAAAAGTTCAGAAATATCTTAAATTCTTCTCTGCAACAATGAAATTACTAACCAAACAAAAATGGTAACATGCAAGACAACTTTTATAATCCTAACAGAAACAAACTCATACCAATGCAGACCACGATTCCCCTATTCATGCGCCTGTCATGATGATGGATGAGGTCATGAATATGCGCTGTTATATTTTGGACAGATGTTTGAAAGCTTTCGATATTGTCTTCTGCAGTAGCCACGATTTCTAACCACCTCTTTCAATAACTCAAACCAAAATAAATCATGATAGGTCAAGCCATGATCCTCCTTAATAATCTCTGCATCCTCTCATACACTTTCCATGATCATCATTGGGTTCTAAACATGTATCATTTTGTCCTCATAGGTGTCCAACAGCTTCCACTAATTTCGATTTCGAACAGCCACGCTTCTCTACCATGATTTTTAATAATTTGAGATTCTTGTAGTGCTTCTTTTCACTAACCTTCACTCCTGCGCTACAGGAATCTCTTTTTTGCATATTTTTTAACCATAACTTAGAAATGAAGGTTAGTCATAAAATTTAACTTTGGAATAAAGTTAATTATAAGCTTTTCAGACCTTTAGATATATATATATATAATTACTAATAAGCCCAAAAACTTTTAAAAACCAATAAAATGAAATAAATCAAAATCATTTAAAATATAAAATCAAACAAAAGTGTATTTATTTCTAAAAACCCTCAAAATCAACTCAAAATGTAAAATCATAGAAAATCAATGTTTGAAAAATAGGACAAATAAACTAAGAACAAGATCTAGTTATAACATCCGGCTCCTGCTACGGGATGAAATCCTCCTTGTGAGGTTTCATGAACTTGTAGATCAATGCCTTCTGCTCTCTAAACTGAACTTGTCTATGTTGATGTAATTGTAACTCCAGAATGTATTCACTTGTATATCTTATGTATTGTACCCTGATGTTTATTCCGGGAAGTGCTTGTAATGTAATTGAGTCATGTCATGCCCCAATGTTCTGATTGGGAGTTTCTATAATGTAAACAAGTCATGTCAAGTCATTGTGTGTAACCCTCCTATTGATCAAGGGTTAAAGTCCCCGCATTTGTGGGGCCCTAGAGTTATTAGACTCTCCTAGTGAAGTCAACCCTAGTGAGTTATTGTCAAGTCGAGAATTAGTATAAATAGAGAGTGAGCCTCTCTATTTATCACACACTCACTTACACTCAGTTGTAGCGCATAGCTGAGGGAGAAGAATTTGTTGGGGCTAGAAATAAAGAGACTACTGCTGTCGGCAGATCATCTTATTGTTTTGGGGTTTTATCTATCTCTGAGGAAGTTGCGGGTTTTTCTCCATTTATGGTTTCCCTAAGAAAAAACATTGTGTTCATTGTCTCTTGTGTTTGATTGATGTGCTTGTTATTCTCTAAGTTAAATATCCTAATATAATGCTAGCTTGAATGATAAAATTCTAACAGTCTATTACTCTGCAAAATTTCCAATGGGATATGGAGTCTTTTTTATCTCATTCCTAGCCTACCATTCACTGCTAACCAAGGGCTACAACTTGTTTTTTCAATAAAAATATGAACCTATACTTCTGAAATGACAAAATACTACTACAAATCGGCATACTGAAAATAATATACGTGCTCATATGGCGAGCTTATTATGTTATTTACTCCTACTTCTAATCAGAAGAAACAACCCAATCAAGTGTAATCATACTTCCAGTGAAGCCAAGAAACCATTTGACTGAGAATCATAATTCCATGCATGCTATTGTTTGAGAAGACCCGCAAAAGATGTGATAAATGCAATAAAGATTCTATAGGCAGCTGATACTTACGACTGGAAATAGGAAGTATGCCAACAACCAGAGAATTAGAAACCTTTGAAAAATACAACTCCATCCAAGAAGCCACGATATCATGAAACTCACGCAAAATTAATCCTTCATGTTGTTCAAAAAGAAAGGACTGCAAATATGTGTCCTCAATTCTCAATACTCCATGAGATAATGTAATAAGAGGAAAATATTTAAAATCTTCAACTCTGCTGAGCTCATCCTATTTATATCTTCCACCAACCCAAGTTGATTGATTTCTGAAGAGTGTTGCTTAACTAAAGAGGACTGCAAAAATGGTTGTAGTATTTCTTTATATCCATAAAAAATTGGCATATTTTCATAATGGTTTTGAGGAGCAAAGTTATCATGGACATGGATATTAGACACATATAATATTACATTCAAAGTATCTATAGTCTGGCTACTATCAATTTGAGATTCAAAGCAATTCAGAACTTTTTCTTGTTCAGTAAAAAGATTGGAATATAATTCACCTACAATCGATTTCTGCTGATCATGAAATTTCCGATTTAAAACTTCAATGTCGTCATTATATTCATCATAAAGTGAAGCATTTTATTCCTCTCCATTGCTTTTCTTTTTAAACTTTGGCTCAAGAATGGAAACCAAGGGCTCTTCAAACTGCTTCTCAACCTTTAAATAAAACCCTTGACCAAAACTTGAACAAATACAATTCTGAAAGTGACCATAAGTCAAGAATGGTAGCTTATTTCTTATATCAATAGTAAGAGATTGAAGAGCAGCAACTTCTTCTTCATAACATGGTAATCTCATAGCAGGAGCTAGGAAATTTCTACTATAATCCACTGAAAGTATATTATCATCTAAAAATTCAGCAAACTGATATGAAGAATCAACAAAAGCGTCATTTATATCCTTGTTCATATGAAAATCTGAAAATGATGAAGAAAAATATCTTAAATCTGAACAATACCTGCATTCTTCTTCTTGTTCATAAGCTTGTATATCTTCAACATGAGCCTGATCTTGAAGAATTTTGCAAGCTCTGATGTTCTCCACTCCTTTTGCATCCTTAAACAATTGTCTTAAAGATGGTGATTTCCTTTCTAACGAGAAAAAAATAAGATCTGAATGTTGAGCCATAATATAATATACCATAGCAAGTTTTTTCAAAGGTGTTGAGGCCTGGAAAATCACAGGCAACAACAACAAGGGATTCTCCCCAGTCAACGTTCCCAAATAGCCCGTGACTGTTTGGTATGGGGAATCCTTCCTGTTTTCGGTCCGACTACCGTAGGTCAAGTAACAAAAATAAAGGGTTTTACCAGTTGCGGCCCGGTCCACAGTGTATATTTTTGTATTTTTAACTTTAAGTATGATATGCAAGTGCCTATCTAACCTGCAGATTGATAAAGAATACGAGGAGCGGTCACACTATGATGCGCAAGTTCTTACCTCTCGTCTTAAACTCTCTCGCATCTAAATCACACACAACAGAAAACAAGACTAACTAAGCTGTCCCTAGAGAGAAACATTATCAATTAATGAGTAATATATTACTGCTCATATGTTATGATAAATCACAGATAGTTGTTCTTAGAATCAAAACACATAATCATGAATAGAGATATGCACAACAAGATAGCTCGTCATTTGTTAAAACATTCATTACTCATAGTGGAAATTATCATAAAATAAACCAGAGAACATTCATACAAGAACATAGGTTCAGAAAGTTAGAACGATCTCACAGTTACTGAAACACAGCTGAAAACAAAATAGTTCCCCTTCAACATTTTTCATTTCACCACATTTGAACATCCCACAAAGTACTTTCTCCAACAGGAAAAATTGTAATTATATTATTGCAAAACGAAATAGTTCCTCTTACAACAAGTTTTTCACAAGTCTCACTTGGAAAAATCCCCTTCTCTATCTAATTCTCCTATACTTATAAAAAAAGGCAAAAACTTTTGGGCTTCCCACAAATGACCCTTGGGCTTCCCCAACGCTTCATCTCCCACAATTTTCTCATATTTAGTGCTTATACAATTTACAATATATTACATTTAAACAAACTAATAAAGCACTTAAGTGGAGGGCCCGCTTGATTGTTCAGGAACTTCTTCCATGCTAAGGCTTCTGATGCAATTTTCTCGAACTCAGAAGGCTCGAGAAAATGAATATTAATTTCAAATTTGGCCGCCAATTTTTTTATCACTTCGATCCTGGCTGAGCTCAAGCGTAGTTGGTCTTCCAGCAACTATACACTGACCGCTGAATGAGCTACTTCATCTCTCAAGATCTGCTCTTCTAGAGACTTGATCTATTGTATTCTCTATCCATCTTCTTGATATCTATTCTGTAACATCTCTATGAACAATTTGTGGTCTGGAAATGCATCCATTCTCTACTCAGCAGCCACCTGGCAACGGTTGTAAGTGATCAAAAGTCTCCTACAAAACTCAGTGCAAGCTCCCTTCGTTTTCTTTACAGCCTTCTTAAATTCTTCAGCTGTGTTTATGGAAAACTCTAACAAGTCATAGTCTTGTTTTAATCCTTGTTGATCCTTTGCTAGTAAGTCTGCATGGATCTCCTCATTGGCCTCCAATATCGCTATTCTTCCTGTCAGGACTTCTAAAATGTCCTGAGATCTATCTACGAAATATGAAGAAGTCTCCAAAATTTCTTCTAATCTATTATCTACTTGCAAAACCTTGCACCTCTCTTCTTCTATGGATACCTGCAGCCTATGCATTTTGCTTTTTTGTGCTAAAACATGTTCTTTGAAAGGTTGAATGTCGGTTTGCTGTTCCCTGGATTCTTCCAAGGATGCTGCTAATGAAGCAATTTGTTCTTTAAACTCTGCTGCTTGCACCTGAGATTGTTTCTCTGACTCCTCCAAAGTAGCCTTTTGTAATTACAGCTCCCCAATCTTACCTTGTAGCCGGTCTCTCTCTACATGAAGACTTTCACATGCTGTTTTCAGCCCATCCTTTTCTGTTATTAGCTCCTGATATTCCTGCTGCAATTTTGCTAGGATTTTCTGGGCACCCTCCAAAGACATCTTGTCTACTTGGAGGGACTGGAGATCTGCCTTTGAAGACTTTACTTCATTTTGCATGTCTTCAAACTTCCTTTTCAATTTGTTGCTTTCCTCTCTCTCCCTTCGCAGCATATCTTTCAGTTGGGCAGCAGTTTTCCTTAATTGCTCAAGGTCAGTCATTATTCAATCCACATTATCTTCAGAGGCATGGATCAATGCTGATCTAGCTTGGATAGTGAATCTTGGGTCCTTGTCCGTTCCATTTACCAAGGTTTTATCATTTATCATCTTCCTTGACTGCCCCCCAGTTTCAAATTTCCTCTCCGTCCTCTTCATAATTCTTTTCTTCTCCTTGTCATAAAAAATGGTATTGAAGTCTGGAACTTCTTCCCCTTTCTTTTGTTCGAAAGGGATCAGTCTTAGGCCAGAAACAACAACCTGTCCTAAGGTGTTGCTAGCAGTTTCCTCAAGGTCTTGAGAATCAGGATTACCTAGATCTTGAACTTGAGTGTTTGCAGGGTCGAAAGTTTGTTTGCTCCATCGTGGACCCTGTCAGTTTCAGTCTTTCAGCTTCCTGTTTCCTGAGTTCCTCATCCTCTTTCCTTTTCCTTTCTTCTTCTTCACTCTTGGCAGATTCTTCTGCAATTTTAGCTGCTTCTTGTTCAGCTTTCTTCTTTTCTTCTTCCTCACTTCTAAGCCAACTTTCAGCCTCCTCTGCTAGTCTCCTAGCATATTTTTCTCTTTTCCTGGCCTCCTCTTCATCTGCTTTCTTCTATTCAGCTTGGCCTTTCCCACCTTTAGTAGTGGTCTTCTTTTTTAATCTTCTTTTTAATGCAGTCATGTTTTCTGCATTTCAAAAAATCGATTCATCCTTATCCCAATGGCTTGTATACTCAAAATGCACATTGGCTTCCTTGCAGTGTTCTGTGACTTTATTTCGAGAATCATTCCTATGGAAATTTATTTCTCCAAAATGAAATTTTTCTAGTTCTTCTACAAACTCATCAACCCTTTTAACTCTTGAAAACTTATAACTTCCCAATCTGAACGGTATGGGAGGATAAGTCGCCTTCTTGTGCTCAAACAAAAAACTCCCTATGCCATCCAAGAAGACCTGCCTGGATGCCTTCTTGTGTACCACATAATCAGTGGCATATTTGGGAAGTAGTGAAGGTGCTTTGGAGCAGCCATGCATTCTAATATACATTATGTCCTCAGTTAAGTAGTAATCAGCATACTCCTCAATGACTTGCAATGCCTCTTCAGACATGCAATTGCATTCTTTCAAGAAAATCATAGTATACAATGACATAACAAAGTGTTCACACACTTCTCTGTAATGACTGTAGTACTTATGCACCCATAATGGCTTGTAGGCTGTGTATACTGGTGTCCTATCTCTGTCCTAAATACACCTTAGGTTTGGGAATGACTGGGTGCACAATATGCAATCAATCAATATGGAGCTCATGTAGAACTTCGATTTTTTCTGGGACACCCCTCCCAAAGGTGAAGCAATGCAAGCTGAGAGATTGTTTGACACAATGTTCACCCAGTTGAACACAGTCCCTTGAGTGGCTACACAGAAGATGATAGGAACCCATCCCAACTTAAAAATTTTGTTGTGGGCTCTCCCAAATATTCTGTTCAGCATTAAAGCAATGAACCTATAAGGGGTTCTTAAGGTAGTTGTGTCGTATTCCCCTGATGGTCTGGTCCAAAAACTCTTACCAGGTACCAACATTCTTTTCAATGTCTCAAACAGGTCAAGATTAATCTCCTTTAGCCAATCCTCAGTTAGGTAAACTTGGGATTCTGGTAAATGGTAGGCTAATGATACATACCCAGGGCTGTAAGTAGCATAGCCCTCTTTGTCAGTGTTGGACAGAATCATGGTAGTCACGTCTTCCCTAGGCATAATCCATCCAATTACTTCTGAGCATGGGAAAAGCTCAGGCCTGGTAGCAATCTTCATCAAACCAGATCTTTCAATATTAGCATATATCATTTCTTCTTCAAAACTAGTGTCAGGTACTTCATGGTGTGATATCAGTCTGTAAATTTTGCCCCATTTGTATTCTGGTTCCACTCTTGTGGTGCATCTGGTGTCTTTGTAAGTATACTCAACCTTTGTGACAACTTCTACCTCAGGTTCCTCTTCCACTATAGGGGCTTTCTTTTTCTGCCTGTTAAACATCTCGTACTCGAAAAAATTGCCTTGTCATACAACAAAAGTCTTTTAGGTCCTATAGATCCGTTCAACCAATATTCAAAGAACAAAGAAAAAACTACATAAGCATTTACCTGGGCCATGTTAGTCACAACTGAATCTATGTAAAAAATAGAACCATATCTAACTACCAAATACTCTTGCACAAGATAAGTCTGCAAAAAATCCTAGATCCTGCCCATGACTAAAAATTAGCTTGATCAACTAATAACATCATGGCTTCGCTAACAATGTACAATTTCTCCCGACAAAGAAAACAGTCTCATAAAAACTACATCCTTGGTGCTATCGATTCCAGAATAAAACGTCCTATCGCCAATCCCATCGAAACAAGGCGCAACCTCAAAAAACAGCAACCCTAGTCCCAAACACGCAAGCGACCAAAACACCAGAAAACCAAAACCTTCGGCATTTCGAAACAAACAAGGGAAAAATGCCTTCCTACTCCAAAAGAAAAAGAAACCTCCCCCCCCGGACGGCCATACGCAAACTGGAGAAAACTGGTGCAGACAGCATAACGCTTGTCTGCACCAGTTTCCCAAACAGTCAGGTAAGGTTTGAAAATTCATAACGGCACCGCAATAATCATCAGGAAAACAACCCCCCACCCCCCCTCGAATGGCCATACTGTCGAAATGAACTAGATATATGCTTAAAAAAACCATAAACCTAGGTGTCCATTAACCACGGAGGGAAAACTTAACCAAGGACGACAACCCTAGTTCAAAACTCAAATGAAGGGGTAGAATCGAATTATTGGCTTACCTAGCAAGGATTTGTGAAACTAACAAGAAGAATCTGAAAGCTTCCACGGCAACGCCACCTACGAATGAGCTACCGATAGCAAGTACAACGCCCAATTCGAAACGACAATGATAGTGCAGGCACCGGGGTTGCAGGTAAAATAATAGAAAAATGCTCCAAATCCCCCAATATATATATCTCCTGGTAAAAACATTCGACAGGAAAAAACACGACAATCGGGTGGTGGAGTAACTAAGGGATCGGTGATCAAGTCCGCTAATGCACCGCAACGACGAAAGATGAAACAACTGTGAGTTCCGTAATGCAAAGCGAAACATCGGTGAGAAAAATTAAATAACTCCACATCGGATCCAAACTAGACTAAAAACTTGGACCATAAGTTGGTTGGAACACTGCAATGGCGGAAGCTATAAAGACAAAGAGTTCCACAGACCAGTCAAAATCGGAGAGAAAAAAGAATCAACTTAAGCGAAACATCGGCAAAGCGTCAAACATCAGCCAAACTAAAGTGGAAGATTAGTCCATTCTAGAGCCGCAAAGGCGGAGCAAAATAGACTAAGGCCTTGAGAAACAAAACTGATAGGAATCGAAAAAGATCGAAACATCCATCATGGTGCTTGCAATATGTCATCTGAAACGACGGTACTGCAAAGCACTAGAGTTCCGACGACTTTCAAACAAGGACACCGATAATAAAAAATAAAAAGAAATCGCATTGGTGGAAAGTAACACTTTCGATCGGATCTTCATTCAACTGCACCTCCGCAATGGTGGATGCATAGTTAACTGTGGTTTCAATTCATTGCTTCAACAAATTCCAACAGCGGGGTAAGAAATCAATGTAAGTCATAAAAAGCAGCATCAACATAAAGACATTATTTTAACAATCATCATCAAAAAATCTGAACTTGCAGTAAAATCAAGCAATCCCAAACAATCTATAAGCAAGACAATATTAAAAGGAAGGTCCCGAATTTTTAGAAATTTGGGAAATCATTGCAGCTGCAACAAAAGGTCTGATATCCGTAGGCATACTGATATAAAAACTTTGAAACCTCCAATTAAATTTAGTAATTGACTCATCACTCTTCCTTTTCAAAATATAAAATTCGGAAAGAAATTGGTCATAAGATTTATTCTTACCCCAATACTTCAAAAAGACATCATGTAACTCTTCCCATGATCCAATTGAATCGGCTTTTAAATTTCAGAACCAGAACCCAACATCTCCAGCAAAGGATTTCGAAAATAACCTCATGACAACATCCTCATGCATGATTTCAAAATTATCAATGAAATTATGAAAAGATCCTAAATTCTTCTCTGCTGTGATATGGTATTTTCCAGTAAAATGGGGAAGATATTCAACAAAGTAGGAAGGGTAAGGATGTAACAGAAAATAGCAGCCTAAGAGGTTTAAACATCTTCTATCTGAGTCTAGACTGAAAATCTGTGAGTTGAAAATGAGGCTCAACAAGCTCTTCACAAGTTTCGACAGTGATGGTAGAAGGTAATTGATTAGCTTTATTCTCTACAAGATGACCATAATAATTAGGTTCAAGAGATATGGGTATATGTATATCATGTTGTACATGTATTTCAAATGAAGGAATAGGATCAACATCAATAAAACAAGAAGAACGCATACTTTCTTCTTTCAAAGAGGGATATGTACCTGAAGGTTTATGATCATCGGAATAGACAAACAAAAAAAAAAATTCTTTTGACATGCAATGGGAAATATAGGAAAGAACAGATGAATAAGAACAAAACCTCATGGAGAAAAGTAACAAGCTGATACCCAGTCTTTCTATTTGGCTTCTTCATTTTTCTGTCAACAAAATTCTCCTTGCAATGGAATCTTTAATCGTAGAGTCACCAGGAAGATGATTGCAGTCTATCTCTATGTCCTTCTCTTGTCTTCCATCAAGAGTCAGATCTGTGTCATTGTGGTACTTCCTGGGGAAGATAATCTTGATTTCCATCCTCGACAATGGTTCCAAAGATGTTTGTGCTAGAAATTGTTCCTAGACTACCACAAGAACAAGCTAACACAATCTCAAAAGAAATAGAATGAAATTGGTTTTTTAGGGTTTTGGTTTAAGATTTTGGTTTAAAACTTCATCAACGAGGTAAAACATAAACAAGATAATACATAACTGAATCATGCAAAAGTTAAATAAACTGGGGATCAAACACATCCCAATAAGCCATAAACATTACACATGAAATACTAATTCCACCCACAATCTACAAGCATTTACATGAATAAAACCTTTCAACAAGAAATTGTAAATTTGAGCACATAGATCTGTAGACAAATACACAACTCACAAAGTGGATCTCACAATTTACTCAGCAATTGAAGAATGAAATAGTGCAAAAAGGCTTGCAGCTGTGAATGATTTCATTAATCAAAAAGTAATACGATGATAATTACAATGAAGTAAAATGGATTTAATAGCCATAAGAAATTCGAATCCACATGAGGAAGTTCGAATTGATTAGACTCTACTTGACTGTAGGTAACCAAGACCTTGTCTAAATCACTATTGGAGGACTCAGTAGTTAACTGACCTTGTCTAAACCATAACCGGAGTTCATCGGAGCTCTAAAACACAACGCAAGTGTTACATTCAGTGTTGACTAAGGTTAACTAACTATGGTAGGTGAGAAAGGCGCCCCACATGTGTTCAGTCAAGTAAACCTAGCGCTAACTGAATGTAGAGGACTAGAACGGAATGTAACTAACTCCTAACTTAGCTTGACTAGCCATCAACTGAAGTGAACTGACCTTGGTTGGTTTCGACACTCCTAGTGGCTTCCTAAATTGTAGGGATTGGTCTAGGAGGCTCCTAAACTGATGCAATCAAGTGCAATCAGTGGCAGTGAGCCTCAATTAGCGTTCCCCACACTTTAGTAATTGAAACATGTGCCCCAATTAGGTCAAATGGACCCAATGGTGTTAATGACTATAAATAGACTGGATGGACTCCTGATTTAGACATGACTCCCAATTTAGACATATGACCAAATTTGGACAAGGGAGGATTAATAATCCTAACACCCCCCCTGAATGCTAACTTGGACAATCTGTGGGCCCTGGTAACTAAGACCATAGGTCACCCATTACATCAAGTAAAATAAAGTAACTGCTTAATACAAGGAGCTAGGGAAAAAAACACATGGGAAAAAAGCCCTCCCTCTAGCTAAGCAGGTAGAATCAGGTCTCAATTTTGAAAAAATTGAAAATATGTTGCTGCAATCTTCATCTCTGTGAGGTAGTGAAGCAGCATGCATGGTGTGCTGTGCACATGTATTCTGGGGCCTAGCATGTAGACTTCTCCTTCTTCTCCAAAAATGATGATGGGAGGAAGGAGGAATGTAACCTTTGTCTCTTGCTGAATGAAGAGGTGTATGATCATATCCATTCTTCTGAATGTAGTAATACTAAGACTTTGCCATATTGCATCTTACAGGAAGTCTATTGCATCTCCCTAAAGGAGGTAAAATAGCATGACATAGTGCAAGATTCTTTCCTTTTTGAGTGTCAGGTGAGTTTCCAGTCATCTTCCTAGCTTCCAGTTTGGAAGTAGGGACTGAATCTAGATCTGAGTCACCCTGAATCTCAAGGTCATAAACTGATATAGATGGATCTGCAATACTAGTAGAAGCTATAAAAGAAGTAGATGCAATGATTTTACCTTCCCTTGCAGGTGGCTGCTAAGAGTGCACTGGTTCTGAAGGAGCCATGAAATGTGAGAACTCATATGCTTTTGAAGCATGATTTGTAGTACCCTTTGCTATGATGCTCCTAGTAGAGATGTCTGTGATCTCCACTGAGTCAGGACCAAAGATCACTCACTTTGGAGATCTAGTATGGGTAATCTGATAGACATATAACATGTTTGAAGCTAGGGAGGGAACAAATAGCACATATTTGAACCTTCCATGTTCAAGTTGGATAGAGCCCTTTCCTTTTGTTTTGACTTTACTGTTATTGCCCATCTGAATACTAGGACCATCAAAGGATTGAAAAGAAGAGAATGATTCTCTGGATGCAGCCATATGGTTGGAAGCTCCAGAATCAATGAGGAAGACAGGTGCTGATGTGCAGTGGGCCTTTATTCCATGTCCTTTCCTTTGTTATTCTTTTTCTTCTTCTTCAGAGTCTTCCTTCCTTGCACTAGTAGGTACATAAATGTTGTGTTTTTTCAAGAGAAGAGCCATTTCATCAAGTTGTCTTCTCATACAGGAGCTTTCTGAATGGAAGCCTCTTCCATAGTAAGAGCAGAGGACCTTGCCTTTTCCATTCTTCTTGCTTCTCTTTGAACCTGAAGGTTCTTTTGACTGCTCTTTCTTCACAGGGGACTCATCTCTTTGCTTCCCTTTGTCATTCGCTACCTTATATCCTCTTGCAACTAGAGCTAGATCTTTGGGAGATCGGATGATCCCCATTTGGATCAATTTATCATTCTCAGAAAGAAGAGATTGGATGAAGGCATTAAGAGTGGGCATCTTCCAATTTGGAGTAGTGAGCCTTATTGTTTGGAAGGTGGATACAAAGACTGAGTAGTCTGCATTGAGCTTTGTGAGAATGGCAAGGATGAGATGATTTTCAACATTCTTCACTTTGCATTGCTTCAACTGATATATCAGGTTCTTGAACTTTGAGAAGAATTCATTTAGAGATTCGAAATTGGATGGATTTAGAGTAATCAGATCATTTTCTAGCTGATGGATCCTCATCTCATCATTTTTATCAAATAAGGAAGTAAGCTTGTCCCAAACCTCCTTAGGAGTGTCCAAGTCTTGGATGTGAAATCAAAGATCTCTAGAGACTGAGGAGAGCATGAGTCCATGGGCTTCATCAAGCCTGTTCATGTACTTAGCTTTGTCTTTATCTAATTCTGGCTCTTCCTCTGTTTCTTCTATGAGTCTGAAGAGATGCTTGGTGCGGAGCAATACTATCATGTCATCCTTCCACTGGTGATAGTTGAAGGGAGTGAGAGGCTCCACTGGATGAGCCATTTTGAATGTAATAAGAAAGACTGAGCTACTGTAGCGAATGCGGTGAGAAGAAGAGGCTGCTTGTAGCGAACGCCGTAAAAAAAGTTGATAACCTGTCACACAATCAAACATACAAAGTAAGGTTGACAGTCTGCACTTTTGGAATTTCCTTCACACCCAGCATAGTTGATCAAGCAAGCTTGATCAACAATTTCCTAACTTGGGATATTAAGTGGTAAATTCTCTGCTTCTGGTGCAGTACTGGAAGGAGCAATTTTCCCCAAAAAAATGATCCGGTTGGAGATTTGAGGAGGAGAGGAGTCTTGTCCACCGAGGCTCTGATACCATGTAAATTTGAGCACATAGATCTGTAGACAAATACACAACTCACAAAGTGGATCTCACAATTTACTCAGCAATTGAAGAATGAAATAGTGCAAAAAGGCTTGCAGCTGTGAATGCTTTAATTAATCAAAAGTAATCTGATGATAATTACAATGAAGTAAAATGGCTTTAATAGCCGCAAGCAATTTGAATCCACATGAGGAAGTTCGAATTGATTAGACTCTACTTGACTGTAGGTAACCAAGACCTTGTCTAAATCACTATCGGAGGACTCAGTAGTTAACTGACCTTGTCTAAACCATAACCGGAGTTCATCGAAGCTCTAAAACACAACTCAAGTGTTACATTCAGTGTTGACTAAGGTTAACTAACTGTGGTAGGTGAGAAAAGTGCCCCACATGTGTTCAGTCAAGTAAACCTAGCGCTAACTGAATGTAGAGGACTAGAACTGAATGTAACTGACTCCTAACTTAGCTTGACTAGTCATCAACTGAACTGAACTGACCTTGGTTGGTTTCGACACTCCTAGTGGCTTCCTAAATTGTAGGGATTGGTCTAGGAGGCTCCTAAACTGATGCAATCAAGTGCAATCAGTGGCAGTGAGCCTCAATTAGTGTTCCCCACACTTTAGTAACTGAAACATGTGCCCCAATTAGGCCAAGTGGACCCAATGGTGTTAATGACTATAAATAGACTGGATGGACTCCTGATTTAGACATGACTCCCAATTTAGACATATGACCAAATTTGGACAAGGGAGGATTAATAATCCTAACAGAAATGAAATTGTAGATTGAGCAATCAACCTGATCAGAAATGAAACAACATGACAGGTAAAAAGGCTTATTAGTTTATATATAATCAATAACAGTCATCAACTTAATAAGAGTTATAAGTGCTAGCTTGAGATATCACAGCTCAAAATCCTCTCCTTTAGTCAAAATTCCAACCCTTGCACTGTATGCCTCTCTTCCTTATATAATTACAAAGACATAATATGAAGTAGTTCCATATTCACTTCTTTAGGTCGAATTTGAAGCTACTTAGTAGTTACATTAACCAACTTTCAACTAATTGACTAAAAATAGCAAAATCGAATTCCTGGGAAATTTGGTGAAATTATGAAAAATGGGCCTCAAAGAAGCCTCCATATCTCTCAATATGAGACACCGGTGAAAAAACCATTATGGACAAAAACCTCTCTTGGTTTTTAAAAATGTTTCTTTAATCCATCGGAATATGCCCCACAAGATGAAGACTAAAACATGAAAATATTAAATGTTTTTTTAAACCCTAAAAAATAGGCCACAAATATTAAATCAAATATTTCAAACCTTGAAATCTATTGCAAAAATGAGAAATGTTTTTGTGAATGGGTATGTTGTGAACAAAAACCTCTTTTTGTTTTCTAAAATTCATCTCCATCAGCTCGTAATCCGCACTCAATTGCAATGACCAAAACAGGAAAAAAAAACAGGGCATAACTATGCATTTTATTTTTTATTTCAAGGGCTTCTTTTGCTACTAGCTTCTGGTCTCCAATTTACTTCTTCTACCTGTACATGAATTTTATTTTGAAGCTTAACATTTGAAGTTTGCAAACTGTCATCGTTTAATTCAACAGTAACTGGTACTTTAGCTATGTTTTCTTCTACAACTACAGAATTCTTTTTTTTTTCTCTTTTAAATCCAACTGTTCCTCTTGAATTGAAACATCTCTCTACTACTTTTCATCATTTTCCAAATCTTTTTCTTGATCATCATCAAGTGTTTCTCTTACATGTTCATACACGGGTTCCTTTTCTCTTGCTATGCTTGTAGTTTATGATATCAACTCCTCTACCAATTCAAATTTTAGGGTATCAAATGTAACTGTGTCTTTATCAAAACCCTGAGCAAAACCATATGACACTTATGGGTTAAAACCTTTAATTCTCTTGAAGACATCAAACCATCCATCTCTTTGAAACATCACTACACAATCAGGAAAAATATTAGCCCAACTTGTATCCATGGGTTCGACTCTATTAGTTTTACCACCTTTTTTTATTTATGCAATATAACCCTAGCATGTGTATTTCTTTAAACAAGTTCAAAAATATCTTAAATTCTTCTTTGCAACAATGAAATTAGTAACCAAACAAAAATGGTAACAGGCGAGTTAACAAATTTTATAATCCTTACAGAAACAAACTCATACCAATGCAGACCACGATTCCCTTGTTCATGCACCTATCATGATGATGGATGAGGTCATGAATATGTGCTATTATATTTTTGATAGAAGTCTGAAAGATTTCGATATTGTCTTCTGCAGCAGCCACGATTTCTAACCACCTCCTTCAATAACTCAAACCAAACGAAATCATGATAGGTCAAACCATGATCCTCCTTAATAATCTTTGCATCCTCTCATACACTTGCCATGATCATCACTAGGTTCTAAATATGTATCATTTTGTCCTCATAGGTGTCCAACAACTTCCACTAATTTTGATTTCGAACAGCCACACTTCTATGCCACGTTTTTTAATAATTGGAGATTCTTGTAGCGCTTCCGTTCACTGACCTTCACTCCTGCGCTATAGGAATCCCCTTTTTGCATATTTTTTAACCATAAGTTAAAAATGAAGGTTAGTCATAAAATTTAACTTTGGAATAAAGTTAATTATAAGCTTTTCAGCCCTTTAGAGATATATATAATTACTAATAAGCCCAAAAACTTAAAAAAAACAATAAAATGAAATAAATCAAAATCATTTAAAATATAAAATCAAACAAAAATGTATTTATTTCTAAAAATCCTCAAAATGTAAAATCATAGAAAATCAATGCTTGAAAAATAGGACAAATAAAGCAACTCAAAATGTAAAATCATAGAAAATCAATGTTTGAAAAATAGGACAAATAAAGCAAGAACAAGATCTAGTTATAACACTCTCGAAGTGCATTTCGAACATGAATGTCCCTAATGCCATGTTTGTGCAATGATGTCGTGGTTGTGCAACATCCAACAAGGAAAATATAACCCCATTAATTAATAATTTGTCATCTTTATATATAATAGTTCTAAATCCAAACAATCCCAATGACTATCAAAAATTTATCCTAAACATCATAAACAGGTAGATGCACAACTTCTCTCTTAGAACACCAAGATACATTTTTGTCACCTTCTGTCTCTACACATAATCGAACTGGAAATATTAGCCCGTTTTCTAGTAAGGGGTGATATATTGATCATATGTGCTTTGTGATTATATCACATGCATTTTTTTCCCAAGTTGAGAGATGCAACTTCCCCATAGATTATTGGTTAAAGGTCCATTTGCATTGGTTAGATGGTCCATATTCCTTGGATGTGCCTAGTTAGAGACATTGTTAGATGTTCTATATGTTGTTATATCTCTAAACCCTCATTGACACTTCAAAGGTTTTCATGTATGATGATATGTTTGCATGGGATGTTACATTATGCTCATATAATAATTGATAACACTTTAAACAATTACTCATGCCTTAATCTAATCTTGGTGTCATTCTTATGTAGAAGTGTGTATTCTGAAGGCTATTTTTTACCCTAGTGAGCTAAATTAAGTGAATTCATCCACTTCACAACATTATTCCAAGCCATTTTTCATTTCATTACCCAATTCATCCATCCCTTCATTTTCCCCTTTGTAAATGATATCATTAATAACAACACAAAGTCTCACAACTAATTCCCATGTATGCATGTCTCAACAAAGATAAAAGAGTCTAGTACTCTAAGGTTAATGATGCTAAATGTAAATGAAAATATCAGAGATAATCCCCTTTCAAAAATATAGGTTCCCTTGTCTTAGGTTATTAAAGGAAAATATAAAGTAAAAGGGACTAAGCAAATGAAAAGGATAAAAAATGCAAACAAATGAAATATAAAAGAAAGAAAAAGAAAAGGGATTGCAAAAAATAGATGTAAGGATGGATGGCACATGACATCGATTCCTTTGAAAGCACACATGTGAAAGAAATATCTTAAACCCTAACTCTTGAAAGTTCAGGGTAGACCTATCACACTCAGTTGATATGTTGGTTAATTTACAAAGCCTTATGTTTCTTTCTGTAAGTTCACATTCACTTCATTAACCCTCACTTACTTTAGGATTCAGGAATCTAGGCTATGCCACTTAACTTAGGTATTTCAGATGTAATAAGGAATTTAAAAGGGTCACACAAATGTTAGACTGGATGAATAAAGGTTGAGTAAGTAATTGGGTTCTTAGAATGGTGTAATTGTGAGTTAATTTCATCCATTATTTTCATATTTGAAAACATTCCTAAGTTATATGTTTGTTTAACCTTTAGCACTCAATCATTTATTCATATACACATGTTATGATACTTGGTATGGTATATTTTGATGCTACTAGGTTGACTACATGGAGCGCTACACTTGGTAGACATACACATACACATTGACATTTTATAGAATTTGGATGAGGCCATCCTCCATTATTTATGATGGAAACCCTTCTCCTTGGCATGCGGGAGATGATTGAGTCACATTTGGACCTAATTATCATATCACTTATGTACCACTTATCCATCACTTAATTTGATTGGAGCATGTTCTTGAGCATTCTTGGTGTTATCCATAAAGTCTTCACTAGATTGCTATAGTTCATAGCTAGGGAACCTTAATTAGGGAATTGATTTAGTTTTGAATGTAGATCAAGTAGAACACTCAGATTTTATGTTTAGGAAAGAAAATCAACTAAGAAAAAAATAAATGGGAAATAGTTCATAGTTTCATAGCCATGCATTTTGAAGTTAGATGCATAATGTACAATGAAAGAGATATACATATGGATGTGTAATTTCACAATATTTTCAACTTATACATTCATAGGATGGCATAATTCAAACTCTAGACAATGTCTTAAATCAGAATGAAATATTCAAATACAAATCACAAGTAACAGACAATTAACAATATAAGCTATATTGTAACTATATCTATAACATTTATGATAATCATTGTAGTGCAATAGTCATCTTTGTATTCAAATAAGTTGGAGTGAACAAAGAAATTATAAGGGCACAAGCTACCATCAAAATAATAGATCTTTGAGCATGAAGTATTGCAAATATTGTAGCTTGTCCAATATGATCTGCAATTTCTTACATCATGTTAGAATTTTATCATTTAATCAATATAATCTAGGATCTCATCTGAGAGAATAACATGCACAGCAATAATCACAAGAGACAAGAGACACAAATATTTTTCCTTGGGGAAACCATAAAGGAGAAAACCCCGCAACTTCCTTAGAGATAGAATGAGCACCAATAGCAAAAGTAAAACCCAAAGATACAAACATGATCTCTGACAGCTATTCTCTTTCTCACTTATGCAAGCTCCTCATATCTCACTCATGCACTATTGTTGAGTGAGTGTGTATTACAAATAGAGAGTCTCACTCTCTATTTATGCTTGTTTTCCACTTGACATTTATTCTATAGGGATGAATTCTCTAGGAGAGTCTAATAACCCTAATACAACTCAACTATGGGGACTATTTCCTTGACTTACAATAGAGGTTTAACTTCGATGAATTTACATGAATTTATTATATTAATGAGTCTCTCGATCGGAGGAATAAACATCTCCTTTGGGGTACAATGAAATACAATAAGAAATATACAAGTGAATACATTCCGAAGTTACAAATACATCAACACTCCCTCTTAACTAGGAAGGTATTCTCTTGGCACAAGTCATCAACACAAGTCTTCATCACTATATCATCATCAAAGTCGGAGCATCATCATTGCTACTGCTATCTCGAGCAAATGGTGTTATCTCTCAAATATACTCGTCACAGGAAGTTCTATAGATCCAACCCTTTTTCATGCTGGATGTAGGCCTAACCTCCATGTAGGTCTTCATCGACAGAGGCAACCCTTCATGTTGGATGTAAGTCTACAGTGCCAACCCTTTTTCATGCTAGATGTAGGTCTCCATCTACAGATCCAACCCTTTTTCATGTTGGACGTAGGTCTACAATGCCAACCCTTTTTCATGCTGGATGTAGTTCTCCATCTACAAATACAACCCCTTTTCATGTTGTATGTAGTTCTCCATCTACAGAGCCATCCCTTTTTCATGTTGTATGTATGAATTTCCCTTTGTAAGGTCTTTCTCTATAGAGACAACCCTTTCTCATACTAGATGTAGGCCTTTCCCTCTGTAAGGTCTTTCTCTACAGAGATATCCCCTTTTCATGCTGGATGTAGGCCTCACCCTATGCAAGGTATTTCTCTACAGAGCCATCCATTTTTCATGTTGGATGTAGGCCTTTCCCACTACAAGGTCTTTCTCTACAGAGCCAACCCTTTTTCATGCTGGATGTAGGCCTATCACTCTATTAGGTATCTATCTTCATATCATCTCATTGTCATATGAAGCACAACCCAGATACACATAACACAACATTCACGTTCATCGACATGGTAGGAAACACCTACTACCATCTAGGAAAGGCTTCACATTTACATCCACCAGCATGGTAGGACACACCTACTACTATCCGAGAAAGGCTCATGTGTATCAATTCCCCTTGGATGGAACCTCGATCTGAAGAACACCGAGCTTATCTCTGAAGTACTCAAACTTCACTATGCCCATTTCTAGCATAGAATCACATCAAGACTGATTACGTTCAAGGATGACCTGCGAGCTTCACCAGGACTGATTACATCCGAGGACAACCTATAGGACTGATTGCATCTAAGCAACCTATGAGATTCGCCAAGGTTTTATGCTTAGATAACCTGTCTCACTGGATATTCTAGAAATCATCATTCCCTCTTTTGAGAGATCTTAATCTGGATCACATACTAGAGCTTCACTGCTCCTCTCTGCATTATACAAAAAAATTCAAGTCATATCAATCAAATCAAATAGTAGCTCTCAAAAGAAACATAATACCTCACAAATAGTTGAGAAAGCTGTGACATGCTCTACTTCATCTGTACTCAGTGCCATGTAGGACTGATTCTTGCTAAACCAAGAGATCGCACCTAATTCCATACTGACGCAGCACCCTGAAGTGCTCTTCTTATCAATGACACTTCCTGCCAAATCTAAATCCACATAACCCTCCAAGTTAATCTTCTAATTCACCTCATACTTGAGCCCATAATTAACTGTACCCTTCAAGTACCTAACTACATGATTTGCAACTAGGTGAGCATGTCTCGGATCCGTTAGGAACTGGCTTAGGTCCTTCATGGCAAAGCATGTGTCTAGTCTTGTATTCATCAAACACATCAATGAACAAATCATTTGACGATACATCATGGCATCAACCGTCTCTGATGAAGCATCACTTAATAACTTTAGGTTCAATGCCATAGGTGTGGCCATGGCCTTGCATTCCATCATCCCGAACCTCTTTAGGATATCTACTACATACTTCCCTTGTCCAAGGGAGATTCCATCCGCACTCTACCACACCTCCATTCCTAGAAAGTAGTGCATCATACCCATTTCCTTTATCTCGAAATTGGTAGCAAGTCTCCTTATTACATCTTTAATGAGTTCCTCTTTTCTTCTCAGGAACAGGTCATCGACATATAATAGGAGCATCACTAGTATTCCTCCTTTAACCTTGAATCAAAGGTTGGAATCTGCTTTACTCTCAGTAAATCCTAGAGCCATCAGTAATCTATCCATCCTGTTGTACCATGTTGAATTGATCTTCTGCAGTCACTCCCTCTGAAGCAGAGCATCATTCTCCCTCTACCTTTCATATTCTATGTATTGAAACATTCTGTACTAGAGTGACAAGTAGCTTCCTCTGCTACTAATATTCTACGTATCCCTCTAGGGTCACTAGATACCAAGATCCCTATCTTGAACCTTTTGAAAATTTCTTCTCACACCCATTAGTGAGCTTGTCCTCCTTTATAGGATTTCATCTTCAACCGTGTAGAAAAGGTTAAGATCTTCATCACTCTAGGTGATATTCAAGCTCCTCATGTATGTGTTATCCCATGGGTACCTTTTGAGCTCGTACAAGGCCTTCTTTAATTTTCACACATGAGTATGCCAGTCATGTGTCTCAACTTCCAATGGATGCAAATGTCTCTTCGTAGTCTATGCCTTCCTTCTATGAGAAGCCTCGTGCTACAAATATTGCCTTGTATCCTACGATGTTTCCATCTACTACATGTTGGATCTTGCATATCCATATGGAAGACACTACGGACTTCCCTTAGACATCATTTTTCTTGAACTGTTTTCACTTGTTATTCGGAACAAGTCTCATCCTTCTTTTCTTATAGGCGATTGTACACGATCTTTCCTACAAGTCAAATGCACCAGTTGTATGGTTAGAAACATTTCATAACGAATGTTCATAATAGAAAATTCTTATGCATAAAATAATGCAACTATTTTATCCAATACAACATTCATCCATATCTCATATACCCAAAAACTTTCTAAATTCCTTCCATCTCTACCATAACATTATTGAGATTGTGCACTAATCCCAATATGTCAGCAAAGAGGTTTCACCCTAGATAAGTAACAATCGAGTGGTGTATAGCACTATAGGCTACTTACCCATAACATGCATATTAGTAGTATATTGTTCATTAATGCAAGCATTCTATCATGCATAATATATTTCACAACTAAACAATATCAAATAAGAAAACAGATATATAGGAAAAGACAATTCAAATACTTATCTTTATTTGGTTCGTGGGTAGACTCCTTCTTGAGCCTTCAGCTTCATCATCTTCTTCATTCATAACAACATCATTTCTTATCCAAATGCTAATATGGATAATAGGTTCTTCAAGAATTGAGTTCTTCATATTCCTCATCGCTTCAGGGATCTTCTTTGAATCGCAAAAGCTTGATATTTAGTTGCTCCCATATTCTCTTCTCTTATTATGTGTCAAGCTTCTTCTTATGTGCAATCTTTCCAGAGTCTGCTGAAAGTAATCACTTCCTTCTGGCACACATTGCTCGTATGAATGAATCCCATGATCTTGGGAGGCCATTCAAGGTGGTTATAACAATATCTTATTCTTCTTCGATTGCTTCTTCATAGCATCGAACACTTCCTTTTGGTGTCTTTAGGTATGACACATGAGGGATGAGATGATCTTTAATAGAATCTTCAATGATTCTCTTGGCTCTAGCCTTAGCCTCATCTCCCTCTGGCTCCTAGAACTTTCTTACTGAAAGACTGATCCAAGTCAATTTCTTCAAGGATCGCGGAGGTCTTATTTGAGGCGTCCATCCTGTTTCTAGAGCTAGATGATCTAGGATTTGTTAGAAAAAAACCCTAAATTTCAAAACTTGGAATTTTAAACTTCTGATTGGATAGAAATTCGGTCCTCTTAAAGGCAAGCTGTCCAATATACTCCTTTTTATGAAAACAAAAATAACTGATATTACTTCTATTGTATCTTTGAAGGTTCGGATCCTTAAGGTATGAAACTTCTAACTATGATAACCTAATACATCTTCGTTCCAACCCCATGAATTAGAGAAGAAATAGATTCTCCAAGTGGGACTTATGTCGAATTTCCCAAGGTGATTGTTTTAGGGACTGTTTAGCATAATGAACTTGTACGGACTTCCACATGTCAATGTTTCACATCCTGGGTCTAAAAAACTTACCACAAAAACTAAATTCTGTTCCCTACCTAGAACATCTTGCAAAATTTCGTTTGGACCTTCCTAGCCTGAGATATAGCAAATATCCCTAGGTCAACTGTTTATGACTGTATTCTTAATGATTGTATTCTGGAGGAGGCTGGAACCCCAATTTGGAGGAAACATATCTCTTGAAGTGTAGCAAATCTGAGGCTGAAATGTTTACACAATGTACAACATGAATTTTTCTTAGGCCTGTAAAAATTTCGGCTTCTGAGCCTTCTCCAATCACGTGTTATAGCAAAACTTCTAGGATTACTAAATTCAATCTTCTAGGGTTTTCAGGTATGAAACTCTAATTTCCATTATCTGCCATTGCAGCTATATTTCAGCTGTACAGTGAAAATTATATGATTCATATTTTAATGAGAACCTCAAATGGAAATACAAAATATTTAGATCTTACCAATTTGCAGTGCTGATTTTTTGGTCTGGGGTCAAATTAGGGTTTGACTTTCTTAGAGTTTTACCCAACCAATTTTTTTTATCTTGGTCTCTGAATTTCTATTTTGAGGAGGAGAGAAATCCTATGTTGGGCTCACTCAAAAATTCCTCTTCTGTGAAAATCCCTAATTTCCCATAGTAGTGACAAGTGAAAAACTAAAAATGCCCGGAATCAAATTCTGCTTCGACAAAAAGATGCTCCCTTCAATGGAGAGTTATCATAGCCTCCTTTTGTTGATGATAGTGGAGAGAGACCCAAAAAGTAAGAAGCCATAGATTCTGTAGCCGCACAGTGTCTTCTTCTAAGGTTAGCTTTGATACCATGTTATATTTTTATCGTTTAATCAATATGATCTAGGATCTTATCTGAGAGAATAACATGCACATCAATAATCATAAGAGACAAGAGACACAAAGATTTTTCTTCGGGGAAACCATAAAGGATAAAAACCTGCAACTTCCTCAGGGATAGAATGAACGCCGATAGCAAAAGTAAAACCCAAATATTCAAAGATGATCTTCGACAGTTGTTCTCTCTCTCACTTGTATGGGATCCTCCTCTCTCACTCATGCGCTATTGTTGAGTGAGTGTGTGTTACAAATAGAGAGTCTCAATCTCTATTTATACTTGTTTTCCACTTGACATTTATTCTACAGGGCGAACTTCTCTAGGAGAGTCTAATAACCCTACTACAACTCAATTGTGGGGACTATTTCCTCAACTTAAAACAAAGGTTTAACCATAATAACTTTACATGAATTTATTATATTAATGAATTTCCCGATCAGATAAATAAACATCTCCTTCGAGGTACAATGAAATACAATAATAAATATACAATTGAATACATTCTGAAGTTACAAATACATCAACACATCAACCTTTTAGAGACTCACTACTTGAACCCCCAAAAACTTCTAATGTTTTCCTTTTAATAGATACAAAATAGTTCTAGAACCATAGATATGAGATCCTACAATAGTGGATCGAGTTTTATCTTGAACTGACTAGATTATTTACAAAATACTATCGAGATTTAAGGATTGAAAACATAAAATCTAACTTAGTTACCAGATCCACAAATCTAAGGTAACATTGACCAATGTTATTCTCAACACTTAACTTGACACTTGGCACATAATTGATCTTCATAGTTATCATAGAATTTTATGAGGAGTTTATTTGAGGCTTATCCTTCCTGTGAATCTTCTGGAGATATGAAATCATCAAAATTATGCAAAACAATTAGTTACAAGGCATTTGGCAGTGAATTTGAAAATTGTTGTTTTGAAGGCACTACAAAAAGTTGAAAATTTCGGTAGCACAATCTGTAGAAATTGAAGTTTTGATACTATGTGTAAATACATGATGTAGATCTAGCTACAAGATATTTCTCACAATCATGCACAAGGAAAAATTAGAGAGAGGGATAATGAGATTGAATACAAGAGAAGTGGAGAATGATCCATATATATTTCCATGTATTATTGATCAACATAGAGTACATAAATAATACATCCATGATGGGTAAAATTGAGTTGCGAAGGATACATCTCATGCTAGCTCATAAAGCAGGCTTACTAAATATGATAAACCCCCATAGGTGGCTAAATCACTTCCCAAATTAGTCAAGAGATAATGAATTATCTAAAGAATGAGTGAGTTGTCATGAGGGATGGAAAAGCTTTCTAATTCTAGAATTTGGAGAGAAAGTCAAGCAGGATGGGTTGGACACAAAATATAGCAGTTTCCTAGTTGACTAACTTTACCTTATCCACTAAAAGCGGGAATAAAATAGTATAAAGACATAATCTGTAGGAAGGCACCGTTTCTAATATGCGTAGTAGAAAATGTTTCCATAATCTAAGAAGAATCAATATAAAGGCGCTCTTGGGGTATATATGGCAAGTATTGACCAAGTGGTGCAAGTGGATTCCAACTATCTAGGCTAGTGCATAGGAAATTAACTAGAAATGATTAATTATTTTTATCCTAAGTATGTATTGGGTTTATAATATTCTAATACCCCCCTTTAAGTCTGACTTTATGTTGGGGATATCTGAAATAATAAAAAATATAGATGTATATCGGGCCCAACAACAAGGATATGGTCACCCTTTACAATTATTTTTGTTCGAAAAAGCAAGGAAAGAGGCAAAACAACATGGGGAAAATCATCCATCAAGAAAGGACAAGTCACAAAATGAACATAATGTCTTAATTATGTATGTTTATTCATTTGAATGAGATGAATTAATTGCTTTTGGTGGAATAAATTGATGAAGAAGTTGTGAACTCCATGATCATGAGCTAGAGTGTTGTATCTACAAAAAGGAAGAGGAGAGGCTCCTTATAGCTCACCATCTAATGATGGAGGAGTATTATATGAATAATTATTTATGTCAACATACTCTCATCTACAAACATAATATGAAAAGAAAAATATATTTGTGCATACCCCTTCCCAAAGAGTTATAAATTCAACACAATCGATTCCTTGTATAGCTGCAAAATGGTGAAATGGACCATGTATCTTCTTTTCAAACTGCTATAGCACCTTCCCAATTCTGAAATGAGTATGAAATGACTCTGAAATATCAGAAATATTATCATATGGATCATATAAGACCATAGGTATAGTGTTTTCATGAGATCAGTATAGGGCCTTAGTAGGAAAATGATGAGCATCTGGGTAAAACTGATGGATGTGTAAATATGAATGATAAATGGACTTGAGATATGAACCATATATGTTTAGAATATATCCAAACATGTGTAACCAAAGTCCAAGGATGAATAATGTCACAGATAACCAACCAGTGAAAAATAGACAAGACTTGAAACCATCATAAATAAGTTACACTACATAGAAATCCAATAAGGAATCAACTAGTGAACTCGGAATTTGTATAGTCTTAGGAGTATTCAGAGGATGGTTAAATGATATGGATGATGTCATAACCTGCATATCATCTTGCAAAATTACTTCTAAATCAGATTCATAATAATTTTAAAGGAGTGAGAAAGAGATGGATAAAGAGAAGTCAAGATCTAGTGAAAAAACACAAGTATTGGGAGATGAATCTAGGGGAGTGATAGGTGATTTATCCAATAAAGACACTGATGTATGTGATTATGATATATAATAAAATGAATCTATATCAGATATTTGAGAAAATGATTTAACTCTATCACTAAGGAAAATTTGTTATTACCTTGGGACTGCACATTGTGAAAATGTTCTGAGGATTCAACATGATTCTCTAGTTCATTTGGTACATCAACATTGTGCTTCTCAAGCAACTTAGACATGATTTCCATCATATTATTTAAACATTTCTTCTCAAATTAAGACCCTTGATGCAATAACAAAAATTGGGTGTGCTCCCTTTCTTCTTGACTTTCTTCATTGAATTAAAACCTTCATCAGTAGGATTTGATCCTTCATATTCATTATCTGACTTTGGATTCTTCTCTTTTGAATTTGCATTCTTACTTCCTTGAAATATAAGAGAATGATCCTTGTCCCTATATATTCTAATATCTCCCTTATAGATCAATTTATCTTGCTCCTTTGTTAGTGAATCAATGAATGTAATCAAATAACGCATTTTCTAATTCAAAATAACAAGCCTAGTAGCATGAAAAGTTGACACAAAAACTAAGTATTTAGGACCCAATTTTGAAATGATGGAAAGGATCAATTGATATTCCTTATTCTCAATCCCACATTGCTTGAGAAATAGAACAACTGACTTGAATTTTTTGAAGAACCCTTCAATGGAATAGAAACTACTTGGACTCAATGAGAACAACTCCTTCTCTAACTGATGCACTCTTATCTCATCTTCTACTCCAAAGAAAGACTCAAGTTTGGTCCATACATGGTTTGGAGTTGTCAAACCATCATATGAAAAAGAAGATCAGGAGAAATTGAGAGACAAAGCAATCCATAGGCTTCATCCAACCTATTATGCCACTTAGCTTTCTCAACAATAGCAATGGGATCATTCTCTAAATCCAAAGAAACTCTATAGAGTCCCTTACTGCACAACAAAATTCCCATATTGGACTTCCATTCATGATAGTTGAAGGGATTCAGGATCATAGTTGAAGAGGAATCCATGCTTAGTTGTTGTTGCGCTCTTGGAGATGCTCTCTACAACCTACAAAATTATAAACTAGGAGAAATACATGTAAGCTCAATTCAATCTCTTCTTTAGAGAGGGATAGGATATTGGATGCACTCTGATAGAGTACTGATAGCTACTCGAATATGTAGAACATGGTAAACTAAAATTTCTGATACCATGTAGAAATTGAATCTTTCATAGTATGTGTAAATATAGGATGTAGATATATCTACAAGATGTTTCTCACAAGCATACACAAGGAAAAAATAGAGAGAGGAATAATGAGAATGAATAAAAGAGAACTGGAGAATGATCCATATTTCCATGTATTATTGATCAACATATTGTACATAAATAATACATCCCTAATAGGTAAAATTGATTTGCTAACAAGACAACTCATGCTATATCATAAAGCAGACTTACTAAATATGATAAACCAACATAGGTGACTAAATCGCTTCCCAAATAAGTCAAGGATCTCACAAATTGGCTAAAGCATGAGTGATTTTTCATGAGTGATGAAAAATATTGCTAATCCTATCATCTTGAGAGAAAATCATGGAGAATGGGTTGTCCACAAAAGATAGCAGTTTCCTAGTTGACTAGCTTTACCTTATCCACTGAAAATCAGGAATAAAGTAGTATAAAGTGTAATAATTTAATTCTTAATCAGATCTAGGAGCTAGAACAATGTTCACACATGAAGTTTTTGAAAAAATGTGCAAGAGAAACAATCAAAGAGACAGAAAAATACATGGAATAACACATGTGAATGGTGCTAATTTCTAATTATATTATTATCATATATCATTTAGATGTTATGTTACACATTTATAATACATTGGAGAAAATTTGAGTGGCTCTGGCATCCAATTGGAAAATTACAAGTGTCATGATGAAATTTGACCTTAATCCCCCCTAGGTGGACCAATGGAGCCACAAATGAGCCCAAACAGTCACGAATTTCTCTGTGGACATGGTTGAGGTGACATGGGGTCGTAATAACATGTTGGCATGTGTGGGTGTGGAAAAATAGGTGGGTTAGAGGCTCTAGGTGGCATTAAATGCACCAAATCAGCCCAAAATTGGACAAAATCTCCCTATAGCGCTCTTGGTCAACAAAAATGTCCACATTCAATGAATGGGAGTGCACCAATAATGATGAGGTTGCACATGTGGATGGTTTACTAAGCTTTAGCACTCATGTGGGTGTGAATGCGCCAATTTAGTTGGTTATTGGTCCAACTAAGCACCCTAAGTCCAAAACCTTAGTGTATTGATGCAAAAATGCAAAAAAATTGACTAAGGTGTTAAACTAAGGTACTAAGGATGTATTATTTCTCCTACACCCCCAATTAACCCATACTTAGTACAATTTAAAAAAAAAATATTTATTAATGTCTTGGAAACTAAGGCACAAGTCACCTTTTATAGCAATTTTATTGATCCATGTAACCGAGGTAAGGAGGAAAACCTCATGGAAAAAAAATCGCCTCAAAAATGGATATGACAGAGATCAAAAATGTCTTCAGCAAGTCCTATTCTTCACTTGAATGCTCTGAAATAACAACTTCTTGGTGATGGATTTGGTGAAGATTTTGTGGATGCCAAGATCATGCATCAATGCATCAAAGTGCTATAAACAAAGATCATGTGGAGAGGCCCTTTGATGGTCATCATTTGATGATGAAGGGGAGTAATGAGAATGTATCTTGTGGCAAGCATACTCTGATCTAATATCATAATCATCCATGGAAAATATATCTCTACAAACTCTTTCCCAAATAACATCAAAAGATTCAATGAAATTTGCATTTTGTGTAGTTGTCGTATCATGAATAAAACCATGAATCTTTCTCCCAATTTGATGAAGCACCTTCACAACTCTATAACAAAGCTCATGAGGCTCTGAAATATCATAATATATATCATACAAAGAATAAAATATCAGAGGTAGGGTGTATCCATTAGCGAATGGATCCATAGGAAGAGAAGAGTGAGCAACTAGATCACAATTGCAATTGAGTGAACCTAGAAGGTCTGGAGACTTGATATTCGAACCATGGGTGGTGAAGGAAAGTCCAGAATTATGGAACAGTAGTCCCATGAAGTCCAAGGATATGTCTTTCTGACCAATGAAATACATACAATACATAATATCAACATATATAAGAGACATAGTATTGGGAACTAGGCATTTTTTCTGAATTTCCAACTAGTGAACTTGAGGGTTGATGGGTCTTTTGGTCATGAGATGGTTGGGGAAATGAGTCAATGACTGTCATAGGATGTATATCAGCCTGTATTTCATCTTCAAAATCAGAAATGTAAAGATATGAATGGATTTGGGAAGAGATTTAAGAAGGAACATCAAAAACTAGTGAAAAATGACTAGTTTTGGGAGGAAGCTCTGATGAACTGACTGGGAATTTTTTCAAGGAAGGGATGGAGGTTTCAGGTTCTGATATATAAGAATGTGAATCAAAAAAATATATATCAGAAACAAAGAAAAAGGAATTGGGTTTTACCCATGCACCCAATGCATGTTCAACCTTACCATTTCCTTGCTTGGGCTCCCATCTTTTTGCATATTCTGGAAGAGCAATGTGGTTCTCCTGAAGGAGCTTGGTCATGATGTCCATTTTAGTTCTGAAGAAAGCTATCTTAATATGCAAACCTATGCAATAATCACATGTGGGTATTTCTCTCTTGTTTCTCCTTCAAGGATGATTTTAAGGGCGAAATATAGCCCATAGGCGAATTTAAAGGAGTTTAATTTTTTTCATGGACGAATTAGGTATATTAAATTTGTTTTATTAAAAAATTTAATTCGTCCACTAATTATTTATAAAATAATAATATATTTGTAATAGAAATCTCGAGAATTGGAATTCGTCCTCCAAATTTCTGCCAAAATCTGTGGTTCGCCCCCAATTTCTACCCAAAATTTTGTGGAATCATTTGCTCGCCCTAGATTTCTACCAAAAAAAGATAGTCAGGTCCTCTCCTGGATTTCTACCAAATTTTGATTGGGATCCTCAACTCGCCCATATTTTCAGGAAAAATTCCCTAAATTGCTTTAATCCCTCTTGATTGCTAACTGAATTTGACTGGTAAGTGGAATATCCGGTTGGACATCCATTTCCAACTAATTTTGACCCAATTCTTCCCTATAAAATGGCTTGCTTGCTCAAGGAATCAATCACCTAGTCTATGATTCTATACCTATTGGCATGCAGCAGGGATTTAATGTTCAACGTTCAGGGTTAAAAATTTTCGCAAATCGCATACCTCCCTCACCCTTCACTCTTTTTCCCCCGTCCTCGTTGTTGTCCCTCCTTCCCTTTCCTTCCTGTGCACTCTGCAAGGGAGCTTCAGTTCACTCTAAGAAACGCTCGACTACCCTTGCAGTGGCAGTGCCGCTTACCTTAATCCTATCGTCCTAGCCAACCTGCGTGCTAGTTTACGTAGACGTGTTGCTGAACACATGAGAGGTGAATGTTTGGTTTGGTTTTCTTTTGTTTTGGGTTATACACTAAACGTAGCATTGGTACTTCCCTCCTTGTTAGTCAACCCTAGTTTGTTGATTCACGAAAAAAATTTAGTAACTGTGGATAAGGTAATGCTATCATTATTGCTGCTGCCAATTTCTTTGTCAAGTTCATGTAAACGACTGTCACAAATTTGCTTATTTGTTTCTATGTAGTGCTATGTTTAACACACTGATAATTCATTGTTTTGTTTAATAAGTATTGGAACTAATTTTCCACCATCATTACTTGCAAAACGTTTATGCACTACTATTTGCAGCCATAAACGATTCCCGTATTACAGAAGGTTATAATGATATGCTTCGTAGATGTTTGACTGGTTAAATCAGTGCTGTATTCCTTTTATTCGAACAATCACAGCTAAAACAAATTAATAATTCTGAGCCTATGACAAATTAAAACAAATTAATTAAAAATGGAGAAAAACAATGGTGTTTATCGTCTAAATACAGTACATTAATCGTGTACATGCACTACATGTATAAAAACTTCATTATCTCTGAAGGCTTCATTATTTTTATTATTTATCATAACAGAGAATTTGTTACCATTTATCAGAAATTATGTATATGCATATGGATAAAAAATGTACTGTACATACACTACATTTGTAAAAACTTCATTATCTCTAAAGGCTTCAACACATATTATTTATCATAAAAAGATAATTTGTTGAGCTTTATCAGAAATTATGTATATACATATAGATAGAGAGTTTATCAGAAATTATGTATATACATATAGATCGAAAAACTTATTTTACCTTTTATATAATTAAAAAAGTTTAATGGTTATGGTTATTTTAATAAAAAATTTAATATTATATTTTTTAATTTCTTTTAAATAAAAAATAGTTACAATGTATTTTAATGATTTTTAACTACTATTTTCTTAAACTATTTTTAGTTGAACAGAATGAACATTGTTTGGTGCTACTGTAACATCCTTTAATATATCACATTATTGCATTTCACATTATTATTATTATTATTTTAATGATTTTTAATTATTATTTTTTTTAACTATTTTTAGTTGAACATAATGAACATTGTTTGATATTACTCTGACATCCTTTAATATATCACATTATTGCATTCGATATGTTTTCATTAGTGCATTTAATATATTTTGATAACAGAAAAACTAGTATTAAGAGATATTGAACTCCAAGTCACTACGAGCTGCCTTTCCTAGTTTTAACTGCAAATTTCTTAACCAAACTTGTTTTAAGATTATTAAAGTTTATTTTAAGATTTAAAACTTCCATTTTAAGATAATGTGATTTGTAAATTTAAATTAAATTTTATAAAAATATATTGTTATTAAAATTATTTTTGTATTTCATATATTTTCAGATTTTAAATTTAAATTTGATGTAATGTTCTATTTAAATTTAAATTAATTTTTTATATAAATATATTGTTCTTAATAATTTTATTTAGATTGTTATTTATAGTTTTAATCATAAAAAATTTTGCTTACAATTTATTTCCCATGAAAGAATAATAATTACATTATATTGATAAATTTAATATTAATTAATACTAATATTAATATTATTATCTTGGGATGTTCATGACACACAAGCTAATCACATGGGTCACTCGTCCTCAAGGGACACATGGCACATGGCAATGGCGGCAGGGTCGAAGCAGAGGGAGGACCGCAGGAATCAAATGCCCATGATGGCGAGTTTACCTCCAACCCCACGGGCATGCATCTAATTGTTGCTACGTTTGTAGAGCCGAAGAGTCGTGATGCCCAAGACATATTCAATGCACAGTTATCACCTGCGCATGCTTGCTGAGGTCTTAATGAAGCCCACCAGAAGCAATATGGCTCCCATTGACCTCAATATTTTCATCCCAATCATCTCCCAGGTGTAGTTAGTCTTCTCCTCTGTCAACCAGGCAAGTGAACAACGAGTGATACACTCTGAGTTGAGGCAACTCTGGTCGGGGCGGAGCAAGGAAGAAAGTTAACCTGGGTGGAATACATGGCTATGCTTCACAGGTCTCAATGTCGATAAGGTGCATGATCGACAACTTGAAGTCTTGCACTATCTCTAAGAATCTCGCTTCAGGGAAATCAACCACTACTGGATGATCAAGAACATGATGGGGATGCTTATGGATGATTTGACAAAAAAATGGAGTGGAGAAAGAGATATGGTGTGGAGCATAAGGACCTCCCTCAACCAAAGCGATAAGCATTTGGATAACATGGAAACAAAATTTAGTTTGTGACACTATACTATTGCCGCAATGACGAAGAGATGACAGGTTGTAGGAATGTGGAGCAGCATGGCATGGGTGGTGAGACGTCCTCCCATACATTATGTCCTAGGATTTGATCGTTCCAAAAGTGGAGAAATTGATCATGGTAGCTTAGTTTTAGGAACTTGAGAAATTAAGATCTTTATTGTTGTTCTTTACCAAAAAAATTGCCCAAACTTACTTCTTGTTGTTGGTTGAGGCTAAATCAAGTATGCCACTACAAGGAAGATTCCCACATTATACCTAAGACCGATATTACTATTGTTTGGAGGGTTGACACATGGTTAAAACATACCCAGAACTACAAGGAATATTCCCACATTATACCTAGGACCGATCTTATTGTTGTTGGGAGGGTTGAGACATGGTTAGAATGTACCCAGAACTATCTAGAATGCCCATAAATGCTAGGTAACAACACGGCATGGAGTGATGCTACAAGAATTAAGTCACTTGCTACCCAGAATTCTGAATAAATGGGTTTACTTATGTTTCCTTCCACAAACTCATAATGTGCCCAACTTTACCCAAAGATGCATCTTGGTGCTTTTCAAGGGCCATAATAGAGCTAATTGTTTATAATTGAAGGCTGGAGTATGCCTAGTATTTGAGATGAACATGCTATAACTCACAAAACTGCATAGATTTAATGAGTGTTTCCATTACTGATCCATTCTACTAGCAAACATGGTAGTCCTGTAGCATGACATTATATCATCATTTTTAAGATCTGTTAGACATTAAAACTCACACAAATAAAGTGCATTTTAGGGTTTATTGAGGCTACTGTGAAGGTGAAATTCCTAAGCAAATTAAAACTAGTAGCATACCCATTGGTTGGAACAATAGTTTGAAAACATTCATTGGATAATCACACCAAGAAAATGTGGACTATTGGCAACAATTTTCATCAGTAGCAATTTATGGAATCCCTTAGAGTGAACATAGAAACATTGTATGGCAACCTTTCTCTTCCACACAGTTTGTACCCCAATCACAAATATTGTATGGACATATTTGTTTGACCGCGATGGATGATATTTTCAGTGGTTGTGATTAGGAACATGCACCTAACACACTGAGCATATTTGAAACCCTAGTCTCCATAGCAGACATTGGTATATTGCATCTTTTTTCAAAAGGCCAATATGAAGTGATTCACAATTGTATATGTGACCATTTTTTGTGCATGGAATAGCTATATAAATAAATGGCATCCAAAAAAGGCCCTATTTCAAGGTCAAACAATCCACATACTCCATGAAGCATCATCACTAGGGCATGATCATCTAGGTTGTAGCGCTTAGGACCAAATTTTTCAATATCCATCACATACACTCCCCTAATGAGATTTAGATTGTGACAAGGGTTGTCCTTAAGTTGAATTAAAAAATTATAAGGTGACTATTAACTAGTAGCTTGGAGAATGACACAATTTAGCATTGAGAATGGAATTGTTGATCTAAATTCTTAGAACTTGTTCTACATTATCCTTCAATTTTACGAGCACTTAGTGTGCGAGGGTAAATTTACTTAGCGAGAGAATGTTTCATGGAAGATAGTCTTAATTATGGGTGTTTTTATCTTGTAGCACTTTTTCATCTACTTTTGACACATGGAAAAGTATGGCACATTTAATTGGAGATGCATTGCTAGGAGGGCACACATGTTGCATGAAAATAGTTGGAGTGGATGAGTTTTCACACATGGGAATGTGCATACCCACCTTGAAACATTTAAGACACTCTACTTGGGTTATTTCTTGGAGAAGTGCACTGATCATAAATGGTTAGGTAACCATCTAATTTCTTAAGACTTAGATTCGCAAAGAGCACCACCTAAGTGGGATATTGAGGGATTTCTGTTTGGATTGGTTAGGGTGCTTAGCACATGTCAATTTGTTCCTTCCTAACCTTGGGTACACAATTTGAGGAAGGGTGTTATACTCATGGGTGGAAATGGAGTTTGTTTGAAAGAATATTATCTTGGCACATGTGGGATTCCCTATTCAGATTGTTTCTATGAGAAGTGTTCTTGAAAAAAATGGTTATGCAACCATATACTTTCCTAACACTTGGAGAGAGCACAACCTAAGTGCAATACTTAAGGATTTGTGTTTGGAGTGATTAGGGTGCTTAGTAGACTTGGATTTGTGACTCCCTAACCTTAGGTGCATAGTTTGGAATGTGAAGTGTGGATTGTTCTATTACAAGCATTAGAAAATATGATTAAAGATAAATAACTTCACTTGGGTAAAGATTGAATATTTTTATCAATGAGATAACAACACTAGGACAAGGATTCATTAATTTTTTTAATTATACAATATCACTAGGTAGTAGGGTAAGGCCTGCAACTATTTTTTAGTAGGTTATCATACTTCATATTCTACAATTAGCGCTCATTGTTTTTAGTCGATTTCCATTGATTCAAGGTTTGAGAAAATATGTTTTTATTACCTTTTACTTGCATGAATTAATTGTCTTCACTTTTTCGACTTGTTTATGTTGATTGTATATTTTCTTTGTAAATACTTATTGTTATTATAAAAAATAAATGAGCTCTACATAGATAACCGAAGAGAAAAATGGTATATGCACTAGGTTCCTATGCATTGATCGTAGGATACTTATTGGCATGAGACCAACATTCATCTAATGCAATAATCAATTGGCATAATTACAATGCATAACTGTATTAGCCTCCATGACCACAATTGGCTAGTGGAGGCCAAGATCGAGCATAATGTTTGATTCTATTAGTTTATTGTTTTGTCAAGATTCAGGTCCCCACATGTCCGCTGGACCATTAAGGGATGAGATAACAACTGGAGTCCCCACTTGCCCTGAATATAGTCAATGCAGTTGTGTTTCTCTAATGTCCCCAAAAATTGAAAGAAAAAAAAATATTAGGCTAGTAAAAACTACCTAAACGGAACATTATTCAACTTGCAGAATATAATGTACATTAGTTGTACCACTGTTTGGTTGTAAGTTGTTCTTAAGTTCTATCATCTTACTTTCAGCTATACTTATTGTTGTCTTTTAATTAAGATGTCGTAATGTTGATTACTACATTTTTCTTATAGTTATACATTGTTGAGTTTGTGTCGTTACTCGAGTATATGCTTCATTCATTTCTGCATAGTCTTACTTGGTATTTATATGGTTCTAACTTTGCTTCTGGAACTAATGATAGATCAGAACCCCAAGCCTTTCCTTGGCTTGAGACTTTATAGACAAACTTTTCAGTCAAAGTGACAGTTAAATCAATAAACCTTGGTTTCTTGATTTAACCATTTTCAATTATTTGGGTAATTTTTAATACTTTAACTTAGGAACTTTCAACTATTTCCTAAATAGACTTTTGTAGGTATTGGACTATGTATTATCTTTAAATAATAAATAATAATGGATGGATCTTTTCTTTCTTTCTTTCATCATGATTACTATTACTATATTTATTCTTATACATACCATGTATAAAATACATAATAATATAATAGTTGTTAACATTTTTCTTTGGGCATCATATACCATGATCCCTAGACTTAAGGTCAAATAGGTATATGGTTAGGTCTACTAGGCTAGGAAACTCTAAACATCCTTGCATGTTGGATTTCCCTCGTTTAACATCCTAGTTCTTCAGTACTTGATGAAAATACAAAAATTCAAAATTTGATTTAATCACTTATAAATAAGTCTGATGAGATCAATATTTTTCTCGAGTCGTTTTCACTTGGAATTTATTAAATTCTTTTCAGTAACCCCTAGCACTTACCAGAGCCCATAATCAACGCTTTAACAGGGAGTTACAAACTTAGTGTAATTCGAGAGCTCTTTGCTCAACACTAATTCTAGGATGTACTTGGACGATACACCTAGGGATACAATGGCCAAGGATCCGATGCTCTAAAGCTTATGCTCAACATCAACATGGAAGGCTCTAGGGATTATGCCCAATACTTCCAAATCTTATCTTTTCATGTGTTCCATAGCTTCTCAATCAACACAAATGTAAGTACTCACGTGCTCCAGAGCTCCTCACTCAACACAAACATCTCATCAATCATGTGCTTCAGGGTCCACACCCAACACAAACAAGCACATATATATCATCAACAATTGGCTTATGCCCAATATATAAAACAAATCATCATGTTCATATGCAGTGGGGTCTTCAACCCGATATATCAAAATAAATTATCAAGACAACATCATAATCAATAGGCTCATGCCTATAAGTGTTGGGTCCAAAATTCAAGATATTACAGTTTCAGTGACACCTTCTCGTTGTGACTCATGAGTCTACATGTTCTGTTGTTGATGATTTGATTCATGTTATTTGACTAATGTTGTTGCTCCTCTATTTTTACAATATTTTATGAATCAGTGAAAGATTCTCTAGTTTTTACATTTTTTTTATAATGAAGTGAAATATTCGCCAATATTTTACAATATCTTATAACTTAGTGAAAGAATTGCCAAGATTTTACAACATTATATAATAAAATGAAAAATTCGCCAAAATTTTTATAAAATCGCCTTCAAATTTTCCTATATATCGAAGAGATTTGCCCATTTTTTATATATATAAATCTAGGGGGCATTCTTAAAATCATCCCTGCTAAGGTCTTGGTGTGTAGAAGAATATTGTATTATACAGGGTTTTGTAATGTTTCATGAACTTCATTAATAAAGAGTGTTTTCCTTCCATCATTTCCTCGATGCATGCTTTTATTGTTATGGGTTATGATCTATGTTGTTATTTGTTTCAAATTCAATTGATATATGTTCATGTCTCTTTTATATAAAAATAAAAGATACTGTGAGGAAATATAAATCTTTGTTGCAGGTGTTGAAGATCAGAAGGCTTGAACCATTGGAGAGGAAGAGTTAAAGCTTGGATTATCCATCCGGAATAAGGTGCATGTCCCATTAGCTCCTATTCTCTGTTATATGTTCCTAGAAACTAGTTTTCTTCAAGTCATACCTACAATATTTTGGTGACCCTTTTCCCCAAGTCATAAGGTAGATTTCCCTAGCAACATAACTGGCAACTCTGTTGGGGAGTCTAGGTTTGTTTTGGGGTCTCTTCAATTGAGTTTTCTTTCGAGTTTTTGTTCTTTACGTTTCTGTTTGTGGTTTGAAAGTATTGATTTTTGATCAGTTCTTGTCATATTTTTAGGGTGCTTGGCCTATTTGGTTTTTCTTTTTGAAAAATTTAGGAACCACTCATGCGTTGTCTATACTTACAGTTGTGATTTCCTTGTGAACTCGCGGTTTTCCTTAAGTACAGTCATGAGTGACTCACAGTTCTGCTAAATCACAGTCGTGTGTTCCTATAGATGGGTGTACAAAGCTCTAGGGTTTTCCTTCTCTGAGTGTTTTTTGTTATCCCAACTGCTTTTGGGGTTGTTTCCTCGGTGTCCATTGATTTGTTATATGTTGCAAGTCTCTATTAGTTTGATTTTGTAAGCTTTATTTTGGGTAGGTTAAGTTGAATGTATGTGTAAGACTCATTTTAGGTATTCCCTTTTGACATCCTTGGTTAGAGTATGAGTAGTCTCTAAGTGTTTGAACTCTATTAGAGCTTATATATGTTCAGTTTTGTCTAGTTTCTTTATTAGTTATCTTGAATTTTTGCTTCTTCCATTTTCTTGGTCTACTTCGTCTTTCTTAAACTTGTAGTCTAGTCCAAGTAGTTTTTGTCCAACTTTGTAGATATTTCATAGTTTGTGATTGTGTGATCTGAATCTTTGAGTCTTATTCTTACATGTGTTCATATTTCTGACTTACTTAGGTGCATTAAGTTGCATTTGGGATTTCGGTTTTTTTTTAAATAAAACAAAAACAAAGCATTTAGTTGCATTGATAGTCTTAGATAGGCACATTGTACATTTGTTTTTTAATTTTTTCAAAAAAGAAAAGTAAAAAGTATTTTGTTTTCCAAAGTTCATTAGGTAAATTTCATTTGTTTTGAAAAAAAGAAAAAAAAATTGAATAGCAATTGTAATTTGAAATTCTTATGTCATTCATGCTTTTGCTTTTAGTTGAGTCATAACATCAAAAGTTTCATTTCCACTACCCTGAGTAAAATAAACCCTAAAAAGAATGCTTATAAATTAAAATTAACTAGTAACATTTTCTTTCTAGGGACTACACCAACTAGCTTAGGCTAGGATCTTGGAATATGTAATCTACAACTATCCAATATCGTTTAAAACATAGACATAGTGACTTGTCTCTTAGGAATCCAAGTTTATGGAAGATCAACCAAAAATATCCTCTAACACAAGAGTTAAGCATGAGGTCATGTGAGGACTTAGCTGCGGAGATACCCCTCCAATACCTAGTTTTATCATATACCAGTAATGTTGTGCGTTCAGAGATTCATCCAGTACCACCTTTTGGCCCCGTGCGGTGCCGGTATTGTTTGGATTTCACGATTTGTTGTGCACACCAATCAGAGCTGTAATTGTTTCACAAAAATATTTTTGTAGCCTTAGTAACCTTTGTATCTTGACTTAGGGATTTTTCACAGGTGACAATGGAAGGCTATTTCCACCGTGCCTAGCAGACTTGGGAGGAAACCCTAGACAACAATTTTAGAGGGTGGTTGGTGATTCAAACACTTGCACTCATAAAACTTGTCATGGGACCCCAAGCAACTGTTCTTCGATATTCACTGGTATGTTCTGGGCCCTCATAATCCCAGACATTCCTTTGGAAGGTATATCTTTTACTTTCCTTGGTTTGTGATACTAAGGAAAATCTTAGTGGTGTGCTCTTTGGATTACTTATGATCTAGTCTGACCTATATGTGTGTGTGATTAAAAATATTTAACTGTGGATTATCAAACTCCTCGTAGGTCTCAAAGGTTGCAAAACCTTCCTCCATTTTCAACAGTGGAGCTGTTAGAATAATCAAACCCATAGTATTACCCACTTAGACATTAATTCATTTATTTTTGTCTTATTTGCCTAGTTCATGAGTCCCACCATGTTCAAGTTGCTAATTGCCTATCCATAGAGGTCAAACTTGCTATCTTTGACTCATGTAGCGCTTGGGAAAGCCTTAGGAATCAAATCTACTTTATTCCTGGCCTCCTAGGCGCCCTTCTGCTTTTTCTGCTTTGTTGACTGCTTTTTCAGTTTTTAAAGCACATAAGGAAAGCAAGACTAGCTGAGGTGAACCTGTTTTATTCCCCTTTCATCCTCCACTCTTTCCTCCATGAAAAAGCATGTATGAGCTGCCATTCCACCACTCATTAGCTTGCCCATGCGCCCTTGCCAATTCGTGAGCCTCATGACAGATTTGGGATCAGCTTTTTACACCTATGGGGGATTTGCCTCTTTTGGGTAAGCCTGCTTTATGCTAGTTTGGATGCCTCCTTATGCATTCGATCTCTTGATGTATTCTATATATTCAGCAACCGATGTTATTACAGGGTTGGATATTGTACACTGAGTTAGTATAATTTTGTGTTACAGCTCCATTTTCAGTCTCCATTGTTGACAATTTTGCATGATCAATTGTAATTTGTTGTGAGTGAAATTAATCTATTGCTGGTCAGAATTTCTACATGGTATCAGATCCATTGTAGGTTGTTACTCTCCTTCAAAAATTGTTTTTCAAGTTTGACATCAAGACTGGGAGCCTTCTACTGACAGCCGGGACAGATTTTCTAAAGCTATGGATTCACAGAAAACTATCTTGACTCCCTTCAACTTTTTTGAATGGAAAGCAGAGATGGAGATCTTGTTGAGAGCGAAAGGCCTCTACAGGGTTACTATGGCTACAGAATCAGAGCCCAATGCTGCTGCAGAGAAGATCAAATGGCACAATCGGAGAGATGAGGCTTATGGCCTCCTATGTCTCAGTATTTCCCGAGACCTCCTTTTCCATCTCGGTGGATTAACTTCACCGGATCAAGTATGGGAGAAGATTTCTGATCTTTTTGGAAGGATAGATGAGATGAGGGGACGTCAGATCGAAAATGAGCTGATTTCTCTGAGTCCCAGTAGCTTTGAATCCCTGCAGCTATATTTCTCCAAGTTCAAAGCACTAGTTTTGCAGCTGAAGCGGTGTGGTATCGAAAAGAAAGATGATCAGCTCGTATTGGCCATCCTCTCAAAGCTAGGACCTGACTACTCAGTCTTTGTTTCGACCTTCTATGCCACAAAACTCAGAGCTCGAACCTGGAAGATGCCTAGCCTTGCAGATTTCATGGAATCTCTCACACAAGAACAAGACAAGCTGGTGATGATGGGCACCAACAAACCTTCCAAAGACCAAGCTCTAGTTACTGGAGATTCGAGGGTGGATTCTAAAAGCAAAAAGAAAGCTAAAAATCCACCTGAGCAAAGAAGAGACAAGAAGCAGTCTCCAGAGGATCAACAAGGTCCCAAGAAAAATACCCAGAAGAAGAAAAACAAAGGTGAAATGAACAAGTGCTCATACTGTTCGAAGGGAAATCACACTGAAAGCTCTTGTATGAAAAAGCAGATTGATATGCTGACCAATATCCTAGAGAAGAATGGCATATCCCTTCCAGAAAGCTCAAAGAAGAGAGAAGGAGGATCAAGTTCTGATGACAAAGAGAGAGTTCATGCTCTAGTTGCTGGCACATCAAGCTCACCAAGTTTTATCATAGATTCTGGAGCTTCAAGACACATGGTTTCGACTAAGGAGGCCTTCCCCTCANGTCCATGAGTCAGGCCAAATATGCATTGACCTTTATTGATGAGTTTTCCAGGTATTGTTGGGTTCACTTCATGAAACACAAGTCAGAAGTTTTTGGCCTATTGAAAGTCTTCAAGGCTTTGGTTGAAAACCAATGTGGAAGAAAACTCAAGGTACTCAGGTCTGACAATGGTGGTGAGTATGTAAATACTGAGTTTATTA
>LPNX010062472.1:133540-175190 GCA_001517045.1 Pseudotsuga menziesii | reverse complement strand
CTTATTTGCCTAGTTCATGAGTCCCACCATGTTCAAGTTGCTAATTGCCTATCCATAGAGGTCAAACTTGCTATCTTTGACTCATGTAGCGCTTGGTAAAGCCTTAGGAATCAAATCTACTTTATTCCTTGCCTCCTAGGCACCCTTCTGCTTTTTCTGCTTTGTTGACTGCTTTTTCAGTTTTTAAAGCACATAAGGAAAGCAAGACTAGGTGAGGTGAACCTATTTTATTCCCCTTTCATCCTCCACTCTTTCCTCCATGAAAAAGCATGTATGAGCTACCATTCCACCACTCATTAGCTTTCCCATGCGCCCTTTCCAATTCGTGAGCCTCATGACAGATTTGGGATCAGCTTTTTACACCTATGGGGGATTTGCCTATTTTGGGTAAGCCTGCTTTATGCTAGTTTTGGATGCCTCCTTATGCATTCGATCTCTTGATGTATTCTATATATTCAGCAACCTATGTTATTACAAGGTTGGCTATTGTACACTGAGTTAATATAATTTTGTGTTACAGCTCCATTTTTAGTCTCCATTGTTGACAATTTTGCATGATCAATTGTAATTTGTTGTGAGTGAAATTAATCTATTGCTGGTCAGAATTTCTACAAGATCCTCCACTGCCACCTAAAAGATGGAGATTGGACACAAACGATTCTTTCGAATCAACTGGTGCTATCAAAAGTACAAGGGAACCTAAATTTAGATACACTCAGACTGATTTTTTTCAGTAGAAATCGAATATTTGCAAGTTGAATAGTTTGCAAGGAACTACAACTCACCTCTTACTTGTTGATGTATTTGTAACTTTGGAATGTATTCACTTGTATATCTTATGTATTGTACCCCGATGTTTATTCCAGGAAGTATCTATAATGTAATTGAGTCATGTCATGCCCCGATGTTCCTATCGGGAGATTTAATAATGTAAACAAGTCATGTAAAGTCATTGAGGTTAACCCTCCATTGTAATTCGGGGAAATAGTCCCCACATTTGATTCAAGGTTAACCCTCCTTGTTGATCGGAGGGAAAAGTCCCCACAGTTGTGGGGCACTAGGGTTATTAGACTCTCCTATAGATGTCGGCCCTAGTAAAGTAATTTTTAAGTGAGGCCAACATGTTGGAGTGGAAATTAAGAGAACGAACGAATATAAATAGAGAGTGAGCCTCTCTATTTATCACACACACACTCACTCACTGGGGCGCATGGGTGAGAGAGAAGAAGCTCTCTCAAGTGAGAGAGAGAGAGAGAGAACAAGATGTTGGAGATCATCTTTATGTTTTCGAGGTTTACTGCTGCCATTGGTGCTCATTCTATCTATGAGGAAGTTGCGGGGTTTTCTCCTTTATGGTTTCCCTGAGAAAAATTCTGTGTGTCTCTTGTCTCTTGTGTTTATTGTTGTGCATGTTATTCTCTCAGATAAGATCCTAATATCATATTGCTTAAATGATAAAAATATAACATGGTATCAGAGCTAACCTGAGAAGAATACATTGTGCAGCTGCAGAATCTAGGGCTTCTTACTTTTTGGGTCTCTCTCCATAATCCATCAACAAAATAAGGCTAGGCTAAATCTCCATTGAAGGGTGCATCTTTCTGTCAAGAATTTGATTCCGGGCATTTTCAGTTTTTGGTGCAAGAAATTAGGGATTTTTACAGAAGAGGATTTTTTGAGTGAGCCCGACATAGGATTACTCTCCTCATCAAAATTGAAGTTTAGAGACCTAGGTTGAGATTTTTGGTTGGGTGAAACTCTGGGAAAGTCAAACCCTAATTTGACCCTGGGCCAGAAAAACCCTAAATACTAAATCTGATAATTTTTGGTACATTCACTATATCTCAGAATTGAACAAATATCAGGGGCCAAAACTTTCATAGGTAGAAGATAAATTCCTGATGTACACTGTGTCCAAGCTTCACCCTCAGATTCGGTATATTCTAGGAGATATGATTCCTCCAAGTTAGGGTTCCAACCTCACCCAAGATTCCTCCCCAAATAGGACACCTGGGGAGAATTTCTATATATAGGGCTACGAAGGTCCAAATTAAATTTTTGAAGATGTTCCAGAAAGGGAATGAACTTTATTTTCTGTGGTCAAAGTTGCAGACCCTGAAGATAAAGCAGTGACACATGGAAGTCCATACAACTTCTCAATGCTGAACAGTCATGAAACAGGTCACCTTGGGAAAACTCTCATAAGTCCCAATGGGGGAAACAAATTCTGATGAAACCTATGGTGTTGGAAAGAGGAAAAATGAGGATACCTTATTCCAAAATTTCAAACACAAAGGAGCAGTTCTTTTGGAGATACCACAGAAATAGTATCAGGCATTTCTGCAAAATAAATTGGTAAACTAGGGCTTCATGTTCCGGGAGCTTCCCTCCTCTGTTTTCAGAAAAGGAGTACAATGAATAGCTAGCCTTGAAGAGGTCTATCTTTCTATCCAATAAGATCTAAAAGATTCCAAGTTTTGAAAATTAGGGTTTCTCTAACAAACCCTATATCATCCAGCTTCGAAACCAAGATGGACTCCTCAAATCGGTAAGATCTAATCTTTTGCTATTTACAGTTGAGGTTCTCATTTCAAGATGACTAATCACACCAGCTTAATGACAAGCTTGGTGAGGCTAACAAATTCCAAGCATGGAAGTATGGGATCTCACTAGTTCTTGAAGGAAATGAATTGGACACCTACATAAGTAGAGAGGTTCCAATTCCAGAGGGAGATGAGGCTAAAATCCTTACACAAGAAGAACTTGGTCAAGGACAAGAAGATCATTGTTGATTCAATAACAGATCACCTTATACCACAAGTGTCTTCCATAAAGATACCGAAAGAGATGTTTGATTCCTTGACCAAGCTATTTGAAGGGAAGAACATAAATCTGAAGATGACTTTGAGAAAACAGTTGAAGGATCTGAAGATCCAGAATGCAGAGACCATACAGTAATACTTTACAAGGGTCTCTCAAATCAAAGAAAAACTTGAAGCGGTAGAAGAAGAAGTGGAGAATGCAGAAGTTGTGATAACCACCTTGAATGGCCTCCCAGGATAATAGGATTCATTCATTCAAGGAATATGTTCCAGAAGGAATTTATTACTTTCAGCATACTTTGGGAAGAGCACACACAAGAAGAATCTCGACTCATAATAAGAAACAAGAAGATGGGAGCAACTGAAGATCAAGCTCTCACCATCCAAAGAAGATCCCTCAAGCGATGAGGAATATGAAGAACTCAACTCTTGAAGAACCTCTTATCCATCTTAGAATTTGGATAAGAAACGATGCTATTATAATTGAAGAAGATGATGAAGTTGAAGGATCAAGAAGGAGTCTACCCACAAAACAAATAAAGATAAGTATTTCATTGTCATTTCATGATATTGTTTTGTTATGCATTTGTTTATATTCAGTTGATGTATTATGCACGATAGAATATTTGCATTAATGACAATATACTACTAATATGCATGTGATGGGTAAGTAGCTCATGGTGCTATACAACTCTCCATTGCTACTTATCTAGAATGAAACCTCTTTGCTGACATATTGGATTAGTGCACAATCTCAATGTTGTCCTGGTAGAGATGGAAGGCATCTAGAAATTTTTCGTGAGATATGGATGAATTTTGTATTGGATAAAATAGTTGCATGATCATATATTTATGCATAAAAAATTTTCATTATGAATATACCTTATGAAATGTTTCTAACCATACAACTAATGCATTTGACTTGTAGGAAAGATTGCATAAAATCGCCTACAAGAAAAGAAGGATGAGACTTGTTCCAAAGAACAAGTGATGACAGTTCAAGATGAAGAATAATATGACGAATGCAATGACATCATTGATGCAGAACCTTCCAGATATGAAGAAGTAACCAAGAAGAAAGGGCAGACTCGTTCAAGAAGAATGATGTCTAGGATGCAGTATCGAGACCTGAAGGGAATTTCATAGTTCCATGATGCAGTAGATGGAAACATCATGGGATACAAGGTGAGATTCGTAGCACAAGGATTCTCATGAAAAGAAGGCATTGACTACGAAGAGACATTTGCAGCCAGTGAGAGTTGAGACACATGACAGGCAGAATTATGTGTGCAAATTAAAGAAGGCCTTGTATGAGATCAAAAGACACCCATGGGATAACACATACATGAGGAGCTTGAAAATCACCTGGAGTGATGAAGATATCAACCTTTGCTACAAGGTTGAAGATGAAAGCCTATAGAGGATGACAAGCTCACAGATCGGTGCGAGAAGAACATTTTCAAGATAGAGGATCTTGTTATCTAGTGACCCTAGATGGATACATAGAATAGCAAAGGAAGCTACTTGTCACTCCAGTACAGAATGTTTCAGTGCATAGAGTACGAAAGACAGAGGGAGTATGATTCTCCACTTCGAGGGAGTAACTACAGAATATCTTGAGTTTCGACATGGTACAATAGGATGGACAGCTTACTGATGACTCTAGGATTTACTAAGAGAAAAGTGGATTCCAACCTTTTCTTCAACGTTGAAGGTGGAAGACTAGTGATGCTCCTGTTATATGTCAATGACTTGCTCTTGACAGAAAAGAGGAGCTCATTAAATTTTCAAGAAGGAGACTTGCTGCCGAGTTTGAGATGAAGGACTTGGATATGATGCACTACTTTCTAGGCATGGAGGTGTGGCAGAATGCAGATGGAATCTCCCTGGGACAAGGGAAGTATGCAATAGAGATCCTAAAGAGGTTCGGATGATGGAATGCAAGGCAATGGCCACACCAATGGCATCGAACCCGAAGTTATTGAATGTTTGTTCAACAGAGTCAGTTGATGCCATGATGTATCGTCAGATGATTTGTTCCTTGATGTACCTAACGAATATGAGACCATATATTTTCTTTGATGTGAACACATTGAGACATGTTCACCTGATGGTCGCAAAGCATGCAATGAGGTACCTGAAGGGTACATTTGAGTATGGGATCAGGTATGATCTCTTGGTTTAGCAGGAAATAGGCTTGCGTGGCACTGAGTACAGCTGAAGCAGAGTATGTCACAGCTTGTTCAGGTAGTTGTGACGCAGTATGGCTGACGAAGCTACTATCTGATTTATTTGATCTCCAGTTGGATGCTAGTTGTATATTTTGCAACAACTAGAGTTGTCTGAAGTTGTCTGAGAACCCGGTGTTCCATGACAAGTCGAAGCATATCGAGATCAAATATCACTATATCAGGGATATGGTGCATAGAGGAGTAGTGAAGCTCCAGTATGTTGTGACAGACGAATAGATAGCTAATGCATTGACTAAGCCATTGGCCAGAGTGAAGTTTGAGTACTTCAGGGAGAAGCTTTATGTTCTCCAGATCTAGGTTCCCTCCAAGGGGAAGTGATGAGTCCGTGAGCCATTATGACATGAGAGGATTGGTTCCTTCCATGGTTAGATGTAAGTGTTGAGCCATTCTGAGGTGACTGTGGGATGTGTTCCCACATGATCATATATAAGCGTTGAAGGCCATTCTCTGGGAGAATGGAGGCACCTGGTCAGTTACCAGGAATACTCATCCTAGAGCTGAGGGCCATTCTGATGTGACTGTGGGATGTGTTCCCACATGATCAAATGTAAGTGCAAAGCCATTCTGATGTGACTGTGGGATGTGTTCCCACATGATCAGATGTAAGTGCAAAGCCATTCTGATCTGACTGTGGGAATATAAGTGCAGAGCCATTCTAAGGAGACTATGGGATGTGTTCCCACATGATCAAATATAAGTGTTGAGCCATTCTAGCATGGATGTGGGATGTGTTCCCCACATGGTTGGATATGTCTTGAGCCCTTCTAGCATGGATTCGGGATGTGTTCCCTACATGGCTGGATATAAGTGTTGAGCCCTTCTGACATGGTTCTTGTATGTGTTCCTCCCATGGTCAGATATAAGTGATGAGCCCTTTTGACATGGTTCTTGGATGTGTTCCTCCCATGGTCAGATATAAGTGCTGATCCTTTCTGATATGGTTCTTGGATGTGTTCCTCCCATGATTGGATGTGAGTGCTGAGCCTTTTCGATATGGTTCTTGGATGTGTTCCTCCCATGATCGGATGTGAGTGCTGGGCCTTTCTGACATGGTTCTTGGATGTGTTCTTCCCATGGTCAGATGTGAGCGTTGGGCGTGCCTTTCTGAAATGGTCATTGGATGTGTTCCTCTCATGATCAGATGTAAGTGTTGGGTGGGCCATTCTGACTTGGGGTCATATATAAGCGTTGAAGAATACCTACATGGACGCTAGGCCTACAACCAGCATGAAAAAGGGCTAGCTCTGTAGAAATTCCTATGACGAGAAGAATCAAGAGATAGAACCAATGATGATGACCCAGTGATGATCCAGTAGTGATGATCCAGATCCAGTGATGATGATCCAGCAGTGATGATCCAGATCCAGTGATGATGATCCAGATCCAATGATGATAATCCAACAATGATGATGAAGATCGAGTGATGATCCAGAACCAGTAATGAAGATAACTTGAAGATGAAGATGACGAGAAATTGATGATGATCTAGATGATATAGAAAAGAATACCTATGTTAATAAATTGTGTCGAGAGAATATCTTCCTAGTTAAGAGGGAGTGTTGATGTATTTGTAACTTCAGAATGTATTCACTCATATATCTTATGNTAATGTAATTGAGTCATGTCATGCCCCGATGTTCCTATCGGGAGATTCAATAATGTAAACAAGTCATGTAAAGTCATTGAGGTTAACCCTCCATTGTAATTCGGGGAAATAGCCCCCACGATTGAGTCAAGGTTAACCCTCCTTGTTGATTGGAGGGAAAAGTCCCCACAGTTGTGGGGAACTAGGGTTATTATACTCTCCTAGAGATGTCGGCCCTAGTAAAGTAATTGTTAAGTGAGGCCGACATGTTGGAGTGGACATTAAGTGAACGAAAGAATATAAATAGAGAGTGAACCTCTCTATTTATCACACACACACACACTCACTGGGGCACATGAGTGAGAGAGAAGAAGCTCTCTCAAGTGAGAGAGAGAGAACAAGCTGTTGGAGATCATCTTTATTTTTTCGGGTTTTACTGTTGTCAATGGTGCTCATTCTATCTCTAAGGAAGTTGCGGGGTTTCCTCGAGGAAAATTCTTTGTGTCTCTTGTCTCTTGTGTTTATTTCTCTACATGTTATTCTCTCAGATAAGATCCTAAGATCATATTGCTTAAATCATAAAAATATAACATTACTTACCTAAGAGATCATTGTACTAGTACAATTTCGTCCTTTTGGTCCACCTAGAATTGGTATTCCTTTGATTTTTTTCATGTCTAGTTCATGAGAAGGTTTGGGGGATATGTCCACCCCCAATTCAGCCATGGTATCCAATGGATTATCTCCTTCACCTGTGAGTGCACCACAACCACATGTATCTACCACACCAATGGTATCTTTAAACTTTAATTCATTAACCCCGGTGTCTCCGAGTGCTCGAGTGGTTAATCCCTCGGCACCTTCAAACACTACTTGTTCATCTAGTATGGTTGTCACTGGGATACCCAGTGTATCGTTTACATATTTTCCTTTGTTTCAAAATACTCAAAGTGGTACTGGTGGTTCCACTTCCTTTGCCCAAGGTTTTCCATGGTTTGGAGGACACATTCCTCTATCCTCACCTTATGTAGGTCCTAATCCTACTTATGTAGATGTGCCATCCAGAAGCCAGAACCCTTTTTCAGGGTTCAAATTTCAAACTTTTAGTCAAGTTTTGGCTACAACACCTGGAAGCTCTCCTGGGGTATGGTTGTCACTAGGATACCCAGTGTACCGTTTACATCTTTTCCTTTGTTTCAAAATACTCAAAGTGGTACTGGTGGTTCCACTTCCTTTGTCCAAGGTTTTCCACGGATTGGAGGACACATTCCTCCATCCTCACCTTATGTAGGTCCTAATCCTACTTATGTAGGTGTGCCATCCAGAAGCCAGAACCCTTTTTCAGGGTTCGACTTTCAAACTTTTAGTCAAGTTTTGGCTACAACACCTGGAAGCTCTCCCTTCTCACTTTTCAGTGGGGGAATTGTAGCTCCTGTATCTGTGACTCTAGATTTGGTTGGAATCAATCGAACACAGAATAACACACATTAGGTCAACAATCCTTAGGCATTTGGATGGAATTTGTTTCAGAACATTGCTCCTTCTCCACAATCGGTGGCTGGGGGAAACCGCAAACAATATTTTTGGAATACTGGTGCACAAACATCCTCACACCAAACTCCTCAATATAAATCATCGGCTAGGCCTAGATTACCTTTTCTGGCAACATTAAACTTTCCAAACCTTTCGAAACTTATGAACAACCCTATGCACCATGATCTGGCTTGGCCACCGGTTCCTATCAAACTACATTTTTACATTCCCTAGTTTGAAGGAAAAACTAGAGAGGATCTAAGTGACCATGTCACGATGTTTCACTTATGGTGTTCCTCTAACCCCCTAAATGATTATTTGATTCGGCTAAGGCTCTTTCAAATAAATCTTACTAGTGTTGCATCTAAGTGGTACATTGAACTTCCATTTGCTGCCTATGACCATTTTATTGATCTAGTGACTATTTTTTTTAACCACTTCCAACTTCCTATCCGGTATGATGCTGGTACATACCTTTTGTCAACGTTTTGGAAAAAAAATTCCACCCACATCTCTGACCATATTTAGGAGTGGAGAAGAATAAAGAGGCTCATTAAAGCGAATATTCCTTCTGAATTCCTATCGGAATGGTTTTTCAAATCTCTATTTTCATACATTTCAAAGGAAGTTTCAACTTCGGGAGCGACCTCGGAGGAGGAATCCATACTCAGGGCCCAACAACTGGACTTGATTTATGCTCAGTCTAGGATTCTCTATGATATTATTCTTAAGGCACCAAGGTCCTATACGGAATTTGCAAAACCGAAGCCCAGACCACATGCCAATGGCGTCGTGGGTTCAGTTGAATCAAAGACTATAGAATCACTGGACAAACAGATACATGAATTGTCAATGAACGAATCTACAGCGGAGGAAGCTAAGGCTGCCACTCTCTCACACCAGAACGCAAATGCTTATAATGCACAATCCACCTAGAAGGGTACTCAGCAGCCCGGTGGGAAGAAAAAATAGGGTAAAAAGGGTGAGGAAGGTCAGAATAAACAAAAGCCCACAAATAGTGCTGAGGGGGGCAAGAAAGAAAATAAGAAATTTAATTTTCCTTGCAAGCTTTTCCAGGAATATCATTTGACTTACCAGTGTCCCCTAATTGATTAAGCTCAGAAGTTTTTGAAACAACAACAACTTGTCGTCCTGAAGGACCTGTTCCCGCAAGGAAAAAATGAGACTTCTAGTGATCCAAAGAACGCTGGGGGCATGCAGAATGCTCCCTCTGCTGATCAGCCATATATCAACATGGTACGATCTCATACCTTACTATATACTAGAGCTAATACCTATGAATCTAAGTCTCCACAAAAAGATAAACACACTGCTGAAACATCAGCCCCACTTTCGATCGAAAAACTAGCTGATACTATGCTAAAGATACCGAAAGGTGTTTTCAAAAATACATTTCATAATCCTAACGTGATCTCTTCTCCCAACTACTCAGTTGTGGAGGACTTTCCCCAAACTCCTTGTTCTATGTCAGCCTTAGAAGTGCTACAAAGTTGTCCTTCGCAGCATGATTCACTCTTGGTGGCTATCTTTAGTATGGAATCTCAAATCTTGATGGCTAAGTTTATTCTACCTGATGTTAAACCTCACCTTCCTTACCATGTGGTATTTTCAATTGATGCAGTCCATGGAGGAAAAACCATTGCATGCACAATAATAGATGAAGGTGCATCCACATGCATAATCTCTATTTCATGTTGGAAATCTATGGGATCCCCTATATTAGTTTCGTCTAACACTTTTTTTATCGCTTTCGACAAATATCTTTCCGCCCACACGGTATCCTGCCTTATTTTGATATAAAACCGTTAGGGAAAAAAATATCTGTAGAAATTGAAGTTGTTGATGCCCCTATTGAAAACAATCCTCTTTGTTGGTTTTACCATCTAATGAAGCCATTCTAGGGGCTCTGATAGGACCCGAGAAACTTTGTGAGGACTTACATCACAAGTCCTATTTCCTACCAGACCTGAGCATGATTGAAAAATATGAGTTCCACGGGAGACTAACTGAAGGTATTGATCAACCTGTGAACCCTTTTCCTAAAGGAGTGTTTTCCGAGGGGAACATGGAAAACATTTCCGCTACCATACCTATCAATATCTCTACCAAACCTGATGTCATGGAGAATGTTCATATTGGAGAAAACTCTTCACCTGAAGAGATTGCCAGTTATACTGCCTTATTCAAGGAATTTTGCGATGTCTTTTCCTAGTATTACTAGAAGATGCCAGCAATTGATCCATCCAAAATAGAGCATGAGATTATAACTTACCCTAATGTTAAACATATTCGTTAAAATCTTCGACCTGTGAATCCACAAAAAGCGTTAGTCGTTGAGGCTAAAGTAGAAAAATTGTTGAAGGTTGGTTTCATATACCCTATCTCTCTCACGGAATGGGTATACAACCCCGTTTCAGTTGATAAGTAACAAGGGAACCTACGTGTTTGTACCAACTTTAGGGATTTGATCAAGGCATTCCCTAAGGATAACTACCCCACACCATCAATAGATCATATTATCGATGCGTGTGCAAATAGAAAAGTTTTTTCATTTATCGATGGCTTCTTAGGATATAACCCAATTAATATTAAATCTGAGGACAACCATAAAATTGCCTTTATCTTCCACTGTTGTACATTCACGTACAATAAAATTCCATTTGGTTTAAAGAATGTCGGTAAACCTTTCAACGAGCTATGAATTTCACATTTCCTGATATCAAGCATATTGTCGCGCCCTACTTAGATGATCTTCCAACCCATTCTCGTAAAAAGAAAAGATTATCCGAAACATATTCATTTAGTTTTTTAAAGATGCAGGCACTATAAGATTCACTTAAATTCCCACAAGTGTGTCTTCTGTGTCGAATCGGGGTGGCTTCTAGGATTCATAGTCTCTAACAAAGGTATAAGGGTCGATCCATTGAAATTCAAGGTGATTGTGAAAGTACCTCCTACTCAAACCATTAGACAACTACAGAGTCTACAAGGGAAGTCCAACTTTATCAAATTATTTATTATGAATTATTCCCCCATGAGGAGGTTAAGCTTGTCCTGAATGATTCTCATACTGGAGCATGTGGGCGTCATTCATCTGGGTTAGTAATGGCCCAGAAAATCTTGCATGCCGGTTATTTCTATCCTACCATCTTTAAAGATTGTGTAGAAGTTGTGAAACATTATCATATGTTCCAGATGTATACCAAAAAGATGCCATCGCATCCTGCTACTCTCTTTCCCATAATCGCGGTAGGGACCTTCACCAAGTGGGGGGTGCATTTCATGGCCTGCAACCCAGTCTCTATTGGGGGGAATAAGTACATCATTGTCGTTGTAAACTAGTTTACAAAGTGGGCAGAGGAAATTCCTAGCTTCAAGGTCAATGGTCAGACGACAACGTACTTCACGTTCAATCAATTCATCACCATTTTTGGTATTCCAAAGCAGATTGTCACTGACCATGGCAGTCAATTTTAGAACAAGATTATGACAAAGTCGACAACTATGCTAGGTTTTAGGCAAGATCACTCGTCTTCCTTTAACCCTCGGGTGAATGGGAAAGTAGAAGTCTTTAACAAAACTTTTAAAACCATTATGAAGCGAACTATTAATGCGACTAGATCAAAATGGTATATCATTTTGTATCCTGTACTTTGGGCGTATCGAACAAATTTTAATACTGCCACAGGGTTTTCACCCCTCCAACTCATTCATGGGGTGGAAGCAGTCGCATCAGTGGAATGAGAAATATCATCCCTAAAGATTGTAATTCATGTGCTACCTAATATTTTTGATATAGAGGAATGTTTGTTGCATCTAGAGCTTATAAATGAACATCTCATAGATGTGATTACAACAAACAAAGCACATAAGCAACGGGTAAAGAACCAATACGACAGAGATGTTAAGCCTAGGGTTTTCTCCAAAGGAGAACTTGTATTGGTCTACGACCAGGATAAGGAACCCTTAGGGGTAGGCAAGTTCAAATATATGTGGTTAGGATCATATGTTGTGTCCAATGTCCTAAAGAAGGGAGCATATGAATTAGTCGATTCCAATGGTAACAAGCTTCCTGAACCCTGAAATGGGCTCTACCTGAAGAAGTATTCTGCTTAGGCATTATGCTTTTTCCTGAATTATAGTTGTATAATTTTGTAAATGGTCGTGTGGTTAGTGTTTCTTATGTACTCTTGTGTTGTTTCATGTCTTTGGAGTGGTTCATAGGATTTGCTGATAGCGCAAGTCGTCACACTTGCAACCTAGATTCAACTGCTTGGGTAATTTATACACCCACAGGACAACTAGTTGTCGCAGGAGGTGCTCTTAGGTCCTGCAACTAACAATGTAGCTGTGTATAGTGTTGTTATTGAGCTTCTTTGGAATGCTATATTTCATGGTATCACCTGCCTAGAAGTCAGTCTTGAATCTCAGTTAGTGGTCTCTCAACTCAATGGAGTCTATGAGGTGAGACATCCTACCCTTTTACGTCAATTTGTTAGGATTATGTTACTTGAAAGAAATTTTGATCATATTATATATCAACACATTCCAGGGAATCAAAACATAATTACTAACACATATGCTAATTACATACTAGACTATCATTTGTCACACATATTACACAGATATGCATAGAAACACATGTAAAATAACCCATCATATATGTATGTACGTATATATATATATATATATATATATATATAGGTCAAATAGGTTCATATACATCAAGTTCTGGTCCAAAGATCTAGTAAATAAGTAAATCAAAAATACAAAAATAAGAGCATAATCCTCAACATGCTAATATCTAAGGAGGCTCCTCAACCTCATCAGCTGCAGCTAACTCCACCATGTCCTCTTAGTAGCACAACACAACCCTGGACACCTTTCGAAGTAGGCGTAACCAGGATGAAGGTACACCCACTACATGCTCCTGCATGGTAATGGAGATCTGCTCCATATTCAGAGTTGGCACATCATGAGTGAGCCTAGCCAGGTTTCCCTCTATAACACGAAGCATAGCTTCATCCCCCACTCTGTCTATAGGTCGAACAAAATTCGTGGGATGCCCATATGGTCGAACAAGCCCAATATATGCATCATATGAAAGATTAATTAGACTCGAACAAGCTATATATGTATATAATTCTTACGAATAAAATTCATAAAAAATTAAATATTTGAAAAGAAAAAACTCATCCATATCTCCCCATGCTTGTCTTGAAGAAAGAAATAGCTCGGGATCATCACGAAAATCCAAACCAACATAAGGGAATTTCTCTAAAGAAGTCACCTAGCGGCTCCACCATGCATAGAAGTCATCATCATATCCACCCTGTATTTCACCACCACCTTGGCGAAGGAATACATCCCTCCACCGTGTGAGCCTAGGCTCACGTGGAGGTGAAGGAGGAAGTCTCACCCCGAGACTCAAAGAGGGCACTCTCTCTCGAACAAGGCTACCAAGATGCTATGATATACAAAGTTCTTCTTCTTCCCTAACATGCAATTCGTGAGTTATTTCTTCATACTTATGGTCAACCCAGAACACTAGTCAAAGAATACACCTTGCAGACATTCCACTGCTATATGCATATGGTTCCTCATGGCCAAATGCAGTGTGGATGTACCCCCCACTCAAACAATAGTTCTTACAAGAACTTTGAGTAGAAATATTGTGATATGGGAAATCAGGAACTGAGTTCCCGACTTCTGTGTACCTGGCAAACAATATGTATTCACATAATCTTAAACACTAAGGGGATCACCCCAATGACTAGTTCCACCCAAGTTAACTGGGGCCCCTCTATGAGATAGGACGGTGACGAAATATATGTCCTCGACAGTCAATTCTAGTGTCTCGCCCTGAATTTCAAACTTACCTAGCTCGGGATCCCATAACTGCACCAACATCTCCAAAATTCGAACTTGGGATCGCATGTTTGATGTTCGGTAAAATTTCAATAACCCACACATTTGGAGAGCATTTAAAGTCATCGGATCCCCCAATGCTACTCTATCCATGTCTTCATGCTCCCTCTCCCTCCATTCTAGGACCATTGTTCCTACAAAACCAAGTTTTTTGGCCATTAGTTAAGTAAAAACACTCAATCCGGAGGACTTGTGACTATCTAGTGCTGACAGCACATCACTCACGGGTTCCCCATTTCATACCCATGGTTACATCGTGAACTCGCGAGTTTGTAATGGGTTACTTGAGAGTGCCACATGGTGCCCATACAAACTTTCCAAAAGACCTTAAATTTACATAAAAATAAAAAATTTAAAGCATGAAATGAAAGAGAAAGGAGAGGTGATCTACCAGAAAACTGTGATTTGTAAATTCATCCACTGATTTGATCACATGCGTCGTTTGAAGATCAAAGGTAAATTTGCACTATTTGTGGGAAAAACCAAATGAATTGTGTTTTGACCGATTTTTCACTATTTATAGAAAAAATTTCAAAAATTTTACCCATATTAATATAGTTTTGGTCAATTTCTTTTTATTTGGACTAATGTTTATTGTTTTTTAACTAGATTTCCAAGCGATGGATGAATTTGGAGCATATTTCCTCTGCATATAGGATAGTATTTTGTCCCTTTTCATTATGCATCTATATTGTATCCCTTGACAAACCCTAGGATCTCCTTTTATATCCATGGACTGCGATCTACAACCACTTTTTCCCTTCAAACATTGTTTTTCTTCCATGGTTTATAGATTACCTCACATGGGTTACCGTAGCTATAACACTTCTTGTCAATTTTGGTACCCATGCCACATATTGCTAGGTTATGGGAGCCTTCATAGTTGTTTTTCACATGAAAATGAACCTCATATTGTATCTTTTTTCTAAACTACCCTTGGTTATAACGCTCCCTTCATATGGAATTATCTTCAAGCCTTGGTCTGACTGGTTAAACATGACTAGATAACCAAGTTACTTGTTTTGTCTGACTCATTAAAGGAAATGAAGGATCATCCATAGCGGTATAAGTTTAACCCTTTTCTGGACCCAATGGATTACTTACGAAAAAGGAATACTCTAGTTCCTCGGAATCTATAAGAGTATATTCAGTTATAGGTTTATCTCTTTTTCGAGGATGGAGGACTAAACTTATGAAAAATGAACCTATTCGAGCTTACTTTTTCTTTTTTCGTGCTCTAGATTAAACCATGAAAAATATTTCGAGCATTCTTGATGTCATTGTCATGCTCGTTAAACTTCAGTACAAAGCATTGAGTTTATTGTTGTTTTCCCCATTCTCGTAAATAAATGGAACATTCTGAATGATCTTGTCTTCCTTCACATTCGTTAAACTAAGGCTACATTCTTGCTTTTGAAGGAGCGTCAGTTTGGTGATAGTTTACCCCTTTTTCGGACCTTGTCGACTAAGTACGAAAAATGTATACCTTAGCTCTTCGGAAGCTAAGAGAGTTCTCCTTTGGGTTTTCTTATACTTTTTTCGGACTCGGGAGACTAAACTTACGAAAAAACACCCCCCTAGAGTCTTCTATGGAGTTTTCAAATTCTCAAAAATATGAAAACACTGACAAGAGTATACTAATTCGGGCTCGAAAAATCCACGAATCAATGTCATATCAAGCACTATTGCCTCTTTTCTTTAAGCTTGCTCAAAAATTAAGAAATATTTGAGTTTTCTTTCTTGGACTCATTAAAATATAACAAGAAAGGAAGGAAGGTAATTCACTGTTGATTATAAGTTTGTTGGAATCAATTCATCCTTGAACAAAGAACTAGTTTGAGTCTCTTGATACTCATGTCTCAGTTTTTCACTTCCCAGTTCAACTAGCACTTTGAGTCACTACTCCTCCACTTGTCCTAAATACATGGGGAATACGTCAATGTATCCTACATGGCAGATAAATATAGTTGTTCCATTGAAAGTTTAAATCTTCCTTGGTTCATCTCTGTGTCATGCTCACTGTTCAAGAATATTTACCCTCTATCTTTTCATCCCGATCCCTATCATTTTCATCTCTGAGATCATCCTACGTACATATTCCCTTATCCAGTCTACTAGTTACTCATGTGACCTGTTGAAGGATGCATTGCCTTCCTCTTCACAAAATGGATTCCAAACAGTACCTCCTGCAGAAGAAGACCTAGAGTTTCAAAGATAGTACCTTAGGATCCATTACCCATATTGGTGGACTCCTCTACATTGGGTGTCAATATAAATTTCTAACTGACACTTCGAAGGTATCCTTCCATGTTCGACTTCAAATCATGTATTCACATGGTAGGATTCATACTAGTTTCTATGGATTTGGATGAAGACCTTGGGTTGTATCCTATATAACCTAAGTTGCACAAGATTATGCCATGCCGTGTGACATTAGCTCCAACTATTAAATATATACTATTGTAATCATGTGGCTATGATCCACCTTTGTAAAACATATGTGGCCTCATTTCCTGTACTATATGATGTATATGTATCTTGTAAAGGAGCTAGTGTTCCACAGTATTGATGTGGCATCCTTAGTGATGATTTTGTAAATGATCTTGATTTGTCTATTTCAGTTAATTCTCTGCAACCTTGAGTCTGAGTCCTCCGAGTTAAAAGATTGTAATGTATTTCTTCCATCGCTAGCCTCTAACCTCATACATTAGGGGGCATATGTTATACCATGAAATGTCACTTCTCCATCTGAGTAATGAACCCACATAGGTCACTACACAAAAGGACATATGGATTGAAGGGACCCTAACCTTATAAATGGATGTGATCATTGATACATATTCATTGTTTCAGCATTACCCCTTTTTGAATATGAACTTACCTTACACTCGTGGGTTCTCTTATAACAACTAGCGTGTTACTCGCAGATCACCATATGTGCAACCTGCATGTTATCTCTAAGAAGTTGTAATCGTGACTTTCCTTCATAAAACTCGAGAGTCACTCACAAGTTTCTCCACATAAACCCACGAGTTTCATTAATATGAGTTTTAAAATAAAAACATGATTAGGTCAAGGTATTTGGGATCGGTTTGGCGACCTCCCCAACTTTCCTAACTGTCCCAATCCTCAAATTCATTCTCCCCAAACAAGTATAAAAAGAGGGGAAGGGTAGAGGATGGGGGAAGCAATTTTGAGAGCAAGGTTATGCTGGAGGATTCTCTTGGAGAGAGGGGCAAGGAAGACTCGGGTCTTGGTGTCCATAATAAGCTTGTCTCAGATAATGTTTTTTAATGCTTACTGAACTTCATCAATAAAGAGTGTTTTCCTTCCATCATTGTCTTTATGAATGCTTTTGTTGTTATGGGTTATGATCTATCTTGTTATTTGTTTCAAATGAAATCGATATATGTTCATGTCTCCTTTATGTAACAATAGAAGATACTGTGAGGAAATATAAATATTTGTTGCAGGTGTTGAAGATTAGAAGGCTTAGAGCATTGGAGAGGAAGAGTTAAAGCTTGGATCATCCATCCAGAATAAGGTGCATGTCACAATATCTCTTATTATCTGTTATATGTTCCTAAACCCTAGTTGTCTACAAGTCATACCTACAGTATGTTGGTGACCCTTTTCCCCAAGTCATAAGGTATATTCTCCTAGAAACAACCTATTTGAGTTGTTGAAAATCTTGAGTTGTCTCTAGAGTCCAAGAAAATGCATTTTTTGTTAGACACTGAGAGGGGGGGGTGAATCAGTGTAAAGCCAATTTTAAAACTTTTCTTAACTTGTCACAATTAACTACCAATTCATCATTCCACTATTCTACCAATTTCATAAACATCTTTCACTTCATCATTCACGTATCATAAGCATTTGAATTATCAAGAACCATAACACAAAAGAACACAACACCATATAATTTTGTAATCTTTTTGTATTAGTTTTGGACTGGCTACAACCATGAGGTAAAATCAGCACCTACTGATATGAAGAGCACCTACTCTGCATCCAGGTTCCTGCCTAGTTTTCTTAGACCCTTCTAAGAAGGGTTTGAGGTATCCTAACCTCATATGCAAGACAAGCTTGCATTTACAGTTAAAGCTCACTATCTTAACACACTTTCATACATGTCACTGTCATATTATACCAGAACTTGTCTCTAGTCCACTTCAGTACCTCTTCAAGGAGAATTCATCATCACTTCTTCATAGAGTCACATTAACTCTTCATTATGTCCAAGAGCATTCTATCAGAAAGAATATCAGCAATTTATTATCATATTGTCCCTGACTTCATAATCTTCTGAATACATCTTCATTCATGTCATCAGCTAAAGGTATCACTGCGACCTCATCACTATCATCATTTATCATTGGTCATGTCACTTGTAAAATTGTTCATTACTGTCATCAACTTGTCACTGCTATACCCGTCATTGACTGCTATCAAGTCAACTCAAGTTAATCATTTTCATATCAACTGTTGCTCAAGAATCTGGTCACACTCTGATCATGCCAATGAACAAAAGGTCTGCTCATATGCTGCTCATGCCAATCACCAACAACCTGCTCTTCAAAGGTTTGCTCATAACATCAAGTTAGCAAAAGATTTGCTCAATACCATGTTGCTCGTGTCAAGTCATCAAAGTTCTATCCACACACTACTCATTACATACACATCAAGGATCTTCTCATGTACTTCTCAATCCAAATCACTGCTCAAGACAGCATACAAAGTTTTCTGATCATATGGTCAATATGTCTTTATTCTGAGCTTTCACTGTCAAGTGTATACAACTCAGTCCAATCGTAAAGAGATCTGCACTAGTAAATTTTGTCATCAAGGGCTATCAAGTTCACAATCTAGGCCAACCTCAACATACCATCATGTGTTACTAGGTCTTTGAGGTTTCTTCAAAAATTGTCCAAATCAAATTTCAATCTATGCTCTAACCACTACACATTCAGCTAGACAAAGTACTGAGATCTATCAACAGAACTTCTTCAAGATGTATGCAATAAGTGCTTACTTAGATTAGGATTGAGTTCACTTCTTCACTGTGCAAAAGGTTCACTTCACGCATCACTATCATCATCATCATCATTAACTTATACACCAATGTCATTGTTTAACTACTGTTAAATGAAGCATGCCACTATCATCATCTATGCTACTGTCAAGGTGGCTATGCATGTATCAACACCGTCTTCACAAGCACATACCACTGAAAAATACACAGTTGGACAGTCAAAAAATACAGTGGACAATCGAAAAATACACAGTGAGACACTCCAAAATTGCACAGTTAGTAAGTCCCGGAATTGCACAGTTAGATAGTAGAAAAATCAGAGATAAAGATTGTAACCATCAATGTGCTTCCCTCCTCCACAAATTGCCTCAATAGCCAACGAAAATCAGAGTGTGCTGCCTCAATAATCAGTCCAATATAAAAGAAACAATAGCTTCCTTTTATGACCGTAACCAAAATTTTGAGCATATAAAAACTTCAAAAATTAGCTGTTGCCACAGTACAAAATCAGTCTTATACACCAGCGAAAGTTTGCCTCAGTAGCTGAGCTCAGCGAAGGTTTCCACCACAAAAATCTTAGAGAACTTCACCCAAATTCACACACACTTTCTTCTGCAAAATTCAGGGTTGTTTTGAAAATTCAGGTGTCTCCTCCTACTGCTGCCACCTCAATCTGCAAATTCAGGTCTTTGTTACTGTTGGTAGGGTTAGGGTTTACTGCTGCCTCCAAATTCCAGTCAAGTTTATTCGAAAATCCACCAATAGGTTGCCAAAAGAATTGCTGCAAAATTATGGTTTAAGGATTGTGGAAAATCCTCCAAAACAGTCCAAAAGGTTGTCCTCCACCCGAAAAGAAAGAACAAAACAAAAAATCAGACTTTAAAAAAAATTATGCTGTTGCGTTTTACACAATGGACTGCTCCCCTCTGCGGCTGCCTCAGTAGGTTGTCCAAAAGTCCTCAGAGCTCCCACCAAATTTTTCATACTAAAATGAGGACATGTTATGTCCTATTTATACACATTTTTCACTAACTTTATGGAGCCGACTTGTATATGCTTTTATATATTTTCATTTATTAAATCTTGTTTGACTGAGCTGACTTGTATCGGGAAAAAAAATTATTCATTAGACTTCAAAAATAAAAATCTCTTCAACCATGAGGAGTTAGGAGACGCTCCATATATCAACGAAAAGGGCTTGACGAGAACTTTCCTTCCATGAAAATCTTGGTTGCATTCACAAAGTCCTTTACTCTCATTTTCTTGAATTTGTGCAGGATATCAAAAATTGACTTCAAATCTCTTGATGGCTGCTTCAAGTACTTTAATGGTAATCAAGGGTTTCTAAGACTATCAAGAGCACAAAAGGATGGGTGCAAAGACCACACCTTCAATCACAAGGGTTTCAAGAGCTCTTTTCAAATATGTCATACGATTTTTAAACAAGGTGCTTTCAAGCCCATCATATAGGACTTCATCGTAGCATCAAAGTATCAAGGACCCCAAGAGTAAGAGTAACATGTGCTTTGTTACCATATGAGCTTCTTCAACCTTCAAAAACCTCATCATCAGTGTCAACGACTTCATCATAAAACCAAACTCCCCAATGGGCGTCAAAAATGAGCTTTATAAAGCTTATGGGCTTAAGGACTAACTTGTGGGTAGAAGCACTTCTTCAATATTTCTTCAAGTGATTCAAGAGCTTCATCATACGGAGGGCATGTGCATGGGTTCCACAACATGCCAATAGCCACGAATTCCACCAAGGGTATTAAGGTCATCATCAATCAAATAAGGGTCTCCGTCCACACATCAAGGGCTCCACACACATGAGCCACACCATGAGGCCTCCAAGGGACAAATTCCATCATGCCATCACTTGTGGGGTAGATGGGCCTTCTTCTGGGGTACCATGACACCATTAGAGCATAAATGACCATAGAATGGGTCATTAATGCTTCTCCAAGCCATTTAGGGCTTCTCCATCATCTACCAAGGCTTCAGGACCATCTCCAGGGTCTTCAATGTCTTCAGCAAGGTGGCAGCTTCAAGATTCATCCTTGTGGGTACAAGGACCTTGTCAACCGGGTACAACGTGCTTCAAGGCACAAACCCACTCTATTTGGGATCCAAGGCACTACAGGTGGGACTTGGTGGCATCAATGACATCCTGTGGGGCCATTGCAATTCGATGTTGGCATCAATGACAATTTCATCAATATTTTTCTTTGGTAACATTGTTAGAGGAGATTCTATTCTTCCATATTTTCGAACAAACTTGCGGTAGTACCCTGTCATACCTAAGAATATTTAAAGATTCTTCAGGGTTTTGGGAATCAACCAGTCCATAATGGATTTAATATTGTTAGGGTCTACCTTGACACCTTCATGAGATACAATATGACCCAAATACTCTACCTCCTTTATCCCAAAGAAACATTTTGAGGGTTTTGCATACAGTTCTTCCTCCTTTAGTAGTTGTAGTACCGTGTCAACATGTCGAACATGTTCTTCCCAAGACTTGCTATAGATTAGTATATCATCAAAGAATACCAACACAAATTTTCTAAGGAAAGGATTGAAAATAGAATTCATCAAGCCTTGAAATGTGGAAGGCACATTTGTGACACCAAATGGCATGACCAAAAATTCATAGTGACCTTCATGAGTTTTGAATGTTGTTTTGGGGATGTCTTCATCCTTCATTCAAATTTGATGATACCCGAAACAAAGATCCGACTTTGTGAAGACAACTTCTCCATGTAATTCGTCTAACAATTCATCAATTACAGGAATGAGAAAATTATCTTTAATGGTGATCTTATTGAGCTCTCTATAATCAGGACACATACGCCACAATCCATCTGGATTGGGTTCCATTACCACTAGTGCAGAGTAAGAAATTTTTCTAGGCCTAATTATGCTAGCCTCTAACATTTCAGCAACCATACGCTCAATTTCACTCTTCTGGCTATAGGGATATCAATAAGGTATGATGGTAGGAGGAACACTACCTGGAATTAAGTGGATAGAATGATCAAAGTCTCAAATAGGTGGAGGACCTTTGGGAATATCTTCAAATACCTTGGAATTCTTATTAATGACACTTTGTAGATATGGGGAGATATTGAACTTTGGCATTTGAACATATAATGAGAACAATTGTGCAACTACACCTTGATGTCCCCTTTTTAACAACTTTGTCATACCATTTGATCTTATCACCTTTCTTGGTTTTCCTGTGATACCATTTAACTAATATTATTTTCCTTCCCATGAAAATTTCATAAAAAGTTTTTTGAAAATTAAAATCCAATGTTACCAATGATTGTAACCATTAGACATCTAAGACAACTTCAACACCACCCATTGGGATAGAAATCATTGGACTATTCAATACATATTCCCCCATAGACATATTGATATTATGACATTTCCATGATCAATTTATAGTTCCTCCATCTGCAATCATTACTTGGAACTATGGGGTTGGATATACACAACAATTAAGAACTTTGGCTAATTTACAGTGAATGGAGTTATGAGTACTACTGGAAACAATCAACACTATTACCTTCTTCTTCTTGATGTATGTAATGTCCCCAACCCTCTGACTGGCGAAGAGGACGCTACCATACATCAAACATCCGAGCATCTAGCCCCATGAACATGAACATACATACATATAATGTTGAAGGCATGATACTTAAAAACATAAAACATACTACAATGCATTAATCATTCATATACATAGCAGAATCAAACAACATGCATTCATATACAATTCAGCATTCAACATGTACACCATCATTCATCAATGGTAAATATGATTGCAGACACAAGTTAGGCCAAAATACTTATCTTATAGAGAAATTGTCCCGCAACCAGCTACGTCGTTGTCCACCCAACCATAGGCCTGCGTGCTCTTTAATCTCTCAGCAACGCTGCCACCTTCGAGTCGAGCATGATTCCCAAAGGAATAAGGAACTAATAGACTTACACATAGCCAAGGATAACAACCCCACAAGGGTACACAGTTCAGCCAAGCCAACACAGTTGGGTTTATCAGGTGAACAACAAATAAGCCAAGCCAACCAAATTGGGTTTATCAATCTATCCAGGAGATGGGAAAGGCTACATGCTAAGCTAGTGAGCTCATTGAAGAGCTACAAACACCAACACCAGAACCAGCCTGGCTTCTAGAACAACCACACACACCCAGCACAAGGAAATTAGTCCCTTCTCTGCAACGCAGTCCCTCAGACCCTGATCTCCCTTCGAGTGTTATTCAGGGGTTGTGGAGAAGAAAGCTAGCTCAATAGCTCCGTCTGTGTGGTTCTCAACCCACCAGGTTTATCAAGCACATCAGGCCCTCATTCACCACTCCAATGCAGTCTAAGGACAAAACCACTGCGTGCATGCAGCAAACCAGCTATTACAGCTTTAACATGGGTAAAACAACTCTCTGAATCGTTCTTGGCCATATCGTGGCCAAAACGATTCCACAACAACCTACAGCAGCTAAATCATAAGGAAAAACATAGCCAAGCAATCGTGGGCAAATAGCAACCCATAAACAACCATGAACACACAGCACCTGATCCTTAATGCAATCGCTAGAGAACTTGCACAGGCAGAAAATGGGGAAGGGATAGACTCCCACTCTCTACATGAGGGAAAAGATGCAGCCAACAGTCATAGTTCAGCAATGAACACCCAAGACATTACCCTATCCGATCAGGAGCGCAAAACAGGAAAAAGGAAACAATATTTCGACGTGAACGGGAGGAAGAAAATCTCACAGACTAGCAATCCTAGAGAAAAGGGAGAACCAACCAAGCCTCCAACAATGGATCGTGGATCCTTTTATCTCATCCCACGTGAGGAAACTGAACCGTCGGCGCTAGAGAGAGTGCAATCATGGAGAGAATGGGATCGTGGGCGTAGTGGTTTTCCCTGCCAGCGTGGGGGTCAGCCTGGTGGAGTGTGTGTGTGGGAAAGGCATGGCAATCCTACCACACTACACTTCCAGCATTAATTGCCCCAACTAACAGCAGAACATTAAATTCATGGTTGGATGAGACAAGGGAAGGTGAGCAGTCAAACAGGGTGGTGACACATGGCTTTTCCCCCATAGGTTCAAGGTTTAACATCCCCCCCCCTTAACCTTAGGAAATCATGCCCCTTCTCAATTTGGTTGCAGTGAACATAGTTGGTTGGGTTTATTTAATTAAAAATGCACATTTACATGATGCCACAATTTAATATGTATGCCGCATGTCCCGATATACCATCGGTGACAATTCTAATCCGAAACATAACATAACCAAATCTATGGTGGGTCCTTTGCCTTTAGCTCCGCACCATGATTATTTACAACATATGTATCATGTATATTTAATGCACTGGGGTCAAAACCGGGGTGTTACATTCCCCTCCCCCTTAAATAGCACTGTCCTCAGTGCTTTACAAAATTTGAACAAAATGCTACGCTGGTACCACCTCAGTGTTCCGCAGAATTGAACAAAAATGGGTGTGTCGATCGCATGGCATCCTCCATATCCCACATAGCCTCTTCAGGTCTGTAGTGCTCCCATTGCACCTTTACCTGTCCTATGGCTCGGTTCCGGAGCATTGTGACCTTCCTGTTGAGGATATGCATTGGCTCAATTTGGAACTCTCCTAGGGTTACACCTGAATCACATCCCAATTTATCACATGGTTAGGATCATGTACATATTTCTTAAGCAAAGAAACATGAAAAACATTATGAGCTCTAGTACTAGCAGGCAATGCAAGTCTATATGCAACAGGCCCTATTCTTTCAAGCACTTCAAACGGCCCACAATATCTAGGTGACAGCTTGGCACAACTTCCAAGTTTCAAGGAACTCTTCTTTGCTTTCACTCTGAGGTAAACATGATCCCCAACACTGAACTCTCTATTCATCCTATGCTTATCTGCATAGCTTTTCTATTTGTCCTGTCCTGCTTTCAGATTCTGCGTAATCTTTACAACCTCTTGCTCCATTTCCTTGAGCAATTCTGGTCCAAGACAACCCTATTCACTGGATTATCCCAAGTCACTAGTGTCATACACCTTCTTCCATAAAAAGCTTCATACGAACTCATCCCCAAGGATGCCTGCTGTCCATTGTTGTAAGCAAACTCTACCAAGTGTAAGTAATCTTCCCACTTGGTTGGTTTGTCCATCACATACATGTGAAGCATATCTTCAAGCACCTGATTAACTCTCTCTGTCTGCCCATCTGTCTGAGGATGGTAGGTAGTGCTAAAGTTTAGCTTTGTACCCAAATTTGCAAACAACCCCTTCCAAAAATTGGAAGTGAACTTGACATCTCTGTCAGAAACTATTGCCATCGGCAATCCATGCAATTTAAAAATCTCCTTCATGAAGATCTTTGCAATGTCATCAGTCTTATGCGTAGACTTTACCACTATAAAATGTGTTGCCTTTGTCAACTTGTCTACTACAACCATGATGGAATCATGTTGTCTCCAAGTCATCGGCAATCCTGTAATAAAATCCATGGAAATAACTTCCCATTTCCATTCCGGAACTGGCAAAGGTTGCAACAAACCTGCGGGATGTTGATGCTCAACCTTTACCTGTTGACATTTCATGCACCTTGAAATGTATTCAACCATGTCCTTTTTCATTCCTTGCCAAGAGTACTGCTTTCTAGCTGTAGCAATTGTCTTCTGATATCCTAGGTGACCAGAATACGGAGCTTGATGGATTTCATCCATAACAATTCTGCTTAAATCTGCCACATCCGGAATATAAATTCTGCCTTTATAAGTAAGAAGTCCATTTTCTTCTAATTTATATCCTTCATACTTCCTCTCAAGACTTTGCTGCTGCAATTTTTCTTTTACCTGCTCATACAATTCATCCCTAGCAACATGATTAACAATCTGCTACCTCAAATCTGATTGGCAAATACTAAGAGATGCCACATGCATTTCCTGTACCTTCCTATTGAGTGCATCAGCTACCTTATTCTCTTTCCCTTTTATGTGCTTGATTTTGAAATCAAACTCACATAAAAATTCCAGCCATCTCGCTTGCCTAGCATTCAGAGTAGGCTGATCAAACAAATACTTCAGACCACAATGGTCTATTCTGAGTTCAAATCTTCTACCCATCAAGTAATGTCTCCACATCTTAAGAGCATGTACTATGGCTGCAATCTTGATATCATGAGTGGCATAGTTCTTCTCATGTTCTTTCATCTTTTTTGACTCATAACATACCACGTGGTTGTCTTGCATAAGGACTCCTCCAAGCCCTTGTCCGCATGCATCAGTACATACCACAAAATCCTTCTCTGGATCGGAAAATTTCAATACTGGCGCACTGGTGAGAAGATTCTTCAACCGCTGGAAGCTTTCTTCACACTTCGAAGTCCATTCGAACTTTACCCCCTTCCTTTGCAAAGAAGTGATGGCATGTGCAACCTTGGAGAATCCCTCAATGAATCTCCTGTAGTATCCTACAAGTCCCATAAAAGATCTTACATCCGTCACATTTATTGGAGTAGGCCACTTCATAATGGCTTCAATCTTCTCAGGGTCTACTGATATACCCTCTTTTGAGATAATGTGACCCAAATACTAAATTCTATCTCTATAGATGTCACACTTGCTCAGTTTTGCATACAGTTGATGTTCCCTGAGCAATTGCTATGTCAATCTCAAATGCCCTTCATGTTCTTCCTCATTCTTAGAATAAACAAGAATGTCATCAAGGAAAACGAGAACAAACTTGTCTAAATACTTGCTGAAGACATTGTTCATAAGGTACATAAATGTAGTTGGTGCATTTGTGAGACCAAATGGTACCACTACAAACTCATAATGTCCATACCTTGTCCTGAAGGTTGTCTTATGAATGTCTTCATCCTTGATTCTCACCTGATGGTAACCAGACCTCAAGTCAATCTTGGAAAATACCTTTGCTCCTCTCATTTGATCAAAGAGGTCATCAATCCTAGGCAAAGGATATTTATTCTTCACTGTAACCTTGTTCAACTATCTGTAATCAATACATAACCTGAGTGTACCGTCTTTCTTCTTCACAAACAAAATTAGTGCTCCCCATGGAGACACACTCAGTCGGATATACTTCTTTTCCAACAACTCTTGCAGTTGCATCTTCAACTCTAACATCTCCGGTGTACTCATCATGTAGGGTGTCTTGGACATTGGTGCTGCTCCTGGCACAAGTTCAATGGTGAAATCAATGTCCTTTTTTGGAGGAATCCCTGGAATCTCATCAGGAAACACATCCTTGAATTCCTGTAGCACTTGATAGCCCTCCAACCTAGGAGTTTCATCTCCTGTTGGTTCCAGAATATGAGTTGCATACAACTGGAAACCCTTCCTACAGAACTTCTTCAACTGCATTGCTGAAACATGTCTTACTAATATTACCTTCAGAATACCTCTCACAACTATTAGGTTTCCTTCTTCATCCATGCATTCAAAAGTCTTATTGTAACAATCAAGCTTCACTCTGTGAGCTTCTAACCAATCCATTCCAATGAGAACATCATAGGAACCAAGCGGTAGAACATTCAGATCTACACAAGTGGTCAATCCATTCATAACCAATAGACATTTCTCTACCACTTCACTAACCTTTCTCTTAGTCCCAATGGCTAGCTGAACTAACCAAGATTTCCTATGCTTGACATTCTTAAAAGGACAAATCTCCACTACTTTAGGAGTGATGTAACTGTGAGTAGAACCAAGGTCAATCAAAATAGAAACAGATTGTTCAACAATATTACCTGCAACTTCAACCACAGTTGACTGGTGATCTGCCTGGCGGTCCTCCAGTGCTACATAAATTCTAGGGAATGCTCTTGCTACTTGACCTATTGTTTCTACTTCCTGAATGTGGTAAGCTGACCTTCCACTTTCATTCTCAAGTGGACAATATCTGCACAAGTGGGGTCCTTCACATTTCCAACATTTGAGTGGACCTTTAATCTAATGTGGCTCTTTAGGCTTTCCACCTGTCACTCCTACTGGATTACTCACAGCTTGGGATGGCTGCTTCTGCTGATTACTGAATCTAGAAGGTTTGAAACCTTTCCTTCTTTTGTCAAACTTCTCATTCTTCTTGTCCTTCCATGCCTTATGGTAATCAAGTTTACCTTTGCTTTGTTCATAGCAATACTTAGCCTTCATTATCGCTTCATCAAGATTTCTTATTTCATAAAACTCAATTATTTTTTTGTAAGACTGAGGCAATCCACTTAGAAACTGCTGGACCTTCACTTTTTCATCTCTGATGTACCGGACATACCTCAACAATTCCAAGAACTTGTTTTCATATTCATCCATGGTCTACTGTCCCAATCTCAACTCATGGAACTCCTTGATATTGTCATCATAATACCTGTCAGAGAGGTATTTCTGCCTGAAATACTTCTTGAACTATCTCCACTTCAGTTTTCTTTCACTGATCTTCTTTACTTGCTTGAAGTGTTCCCACCAAATGGAGGCTCTTCCATTTAGATTGAATATGGAAACTCTTGCCTTCATGTTTCGTGAATAATCCTGCACTTGGACGTACTTCTTTATCCCAAGAAGCCAAGCTTCAGCCTCTTGTCCAGTCTTTATCTCACCATCAAACGGAGGAGGTTTAGCTTTATTAAACTCATCCCGAGAGCGATCCCTATGGTGCCTTATTTTTTTTCCTTTTATGAGAAGATGAACTTGTATCTCCACTGGATTCTTCAGAGTCAGATGATCCACTGGAACTCCTTCTCCTCCTCCTCGTGCTGCTCTTGCTGCCTTCCGGTCTTGCTGTACCTTGTCCAGAATCTATCTTTCTCTGCAAATCTGTCAAACTCTACAACATGGCAGCATTCAACTGATGCTGCTCTTCTTAGGATTTAATCAAGCTTCTCATGGTGGCTGCAACCTCAGACTGTGTCTCTTGGAACCTTCTTCTATTAGACTCTATGTCATCGTTTCCATTACAGAAATTTTCTCCCATGGCATCTCTTGTACGCTCGTAAGAATCTTGAGCATCATATCCGTCATGGGTTCTCATGACTGAACCACCTCTTGTTTTTCACACTATTCTTCCTAGAAGATTGCTCTTGGAGGTGTCTATAGTTCTGCAAACGTGTTAGTAGCAAACTATTAGATGCATATCATTAATGTAAATCAGAACTACTTACCTTCCTCTGGAGAAACATAATAATAAAAGTTTTGCTTAAAACATAAAATCTTCTCTTCTTCCTTTTCAGCCCTGTGACCACTGAGAATCTGTTGAAAGCCTAATGAAAGGCAGTTGAAAACTGCTTGAAAAATCACTGAGAAGTTCTCTCGAAAACCCAAATATCCTTTGGCCCAATCAGACCTCCTCCCACCTATCCTTCCGACACTTCGGTGGTCAAAACACCTAGCTCATCAGCGGTCTCTTCATTTATTTCTCTCTGGCATTTCGGTGGGAAAATCGACTAAACTCCTGATCTACATCGGTGAGAAAATTGACTGTTCATCGGGTCCTTTCTTCTCTAACCTTTCGGCATGTCGGTGGCTAGATCATCTAATTCTCTCCGCTATCGGCGGGTTGTTTGTCTATTTCTTCTGCTGCGTCGACGATCGGAGCGACTAGTCTCCACGGAATCGACGCTCAAATGCACTTCTCATCGGGTGATTAGTTCTTTATGTGGTCGCAAGGGCGGGCAGCAGATTCACTATGGTCTCTGCGAGGCACTCATCGGTGGTCAAAGCAGTTGTTCATTGCGGCATCAGATGGATAGGTGACTAGGCAGCCGCAACTGTGGTTCACCTTTATTGAACCTTTTTCGATCGGCGATCTAATCCAGTAATTCCTTCCGATGTTCATCGGTGACCTGTACAACTAAAATTTCCCGATGGCCGATGATCTCGTGCCTTAGAGAAAATATTTGAATTTTCTTCTTGCCCTGTCTTCCGCCGCATCGGCCGTCCGAGAAACTATCCTCTACGGCATCGGCGGTCGGAGGCTCTACCTGTTGGAAGCACAGTTGTCTAGCCATCCGCAACGGCGGCGCAAGATCATCTAACCTCTTCCGATGTAGCCGCAAAACTTTTCTCCGCGTTGGCAACTTGATCCTCTAGGCATCGGCGATGCGATCAACTAATCATCGCCGATCACCAACGATTTTATGAGTTACAAAAAATTTTCCTTCTCTTCCGTCGCTTCATCGGCTCAACCATCTCCTATTCTTCGCCGATCGCCAACAGTCAAAACATCGGAGGTTCTTTCTGCTAAGTGCAGCTGGCGTTTCAGCGGTCTTCGGTTGATCTCAGTCGAAACTGTGGCTCCCCCATCCTCTATCCTCCGCCAACGGCCGATGAACCTTAGCGAAATTGTGATTTTTTATTTTTTATTTTTTTTTGTCGGCTATCCTCCGTCGGGTGGTCATCAAACTAATTCTTCCGCTGCATCAGAAGAACTTCGCACTAAGTTTTCCGATGAGCTGACAATTCTGGCACTTAGAAAAAATTTGTGACTTTTCTTGTCATCACCCCTTTCTCCTGGTTTCTTTTGGCAGTAGGAAACCTGCCTCTGTTGACTATTTCTCATGGCCCTCTGAGGCCCAAATGCTGCAACATCAGCTCTATCACTGCATCTTCACGGCCCATTCAGGCCCATGCTACAACCAAAGCTCTGATACCACACTGTAACGTCCCCAACCCTGCGACCGACGAAGAGGACGCTACCATACATCAAACATCTGGGCATCTAGCCCCATGAACACGAACATACATACATATAATGTTGAAGGCGTGATACTTAAAAACATACTACGGTGCATTAATCATTCATATACATAGCGGAAGCAAACAACATGCATTCATATACAATTCAGCATTCAACATGTACACCATCATTCATCAATGGTAAATATGATTGCAGACACAAGTTAGGCCAGAATACTTATCTTATAGAGAACTTGTCCCGCAACCAGCTACGTCGCTGCAACGTTCCACCCAACCATAGGCCCGCATGCTCTTTAATATCTCAGCAACGCTGCCACCCCCAAGCTAGGCATGATTCCCCAAGGAATAAGGAACTAACAGGCTTACACATAGCCAAGGATAACAACCCCACAAGGGTACACAATTCATCCAAGCCAACACAGTTGGGTTTATCAGGTGAACAACAGATCAGCCAAGCCAACCAATTTGGGTTTATCAGGCCGTCCAAGAGCTGGGAAAGGATACATGCTAAGCTAGTGAGCTCATTGAAGAGCTATAGACACCAACACCAGAACTAGCCTGGCTTCTAGAACACCCACACACACCCAACACAAGGAAATCAGTCCCTTCTCTGCAACGCAGTCCCTCAGACCCCGATCTCCCTTCTAGTGCTATTCAGGAATTGTGGAGAAGAAAGATAGCTCAGTAGCTCTATCTGTGTGGCTCTCAACCCACCAGGTTTATCAAGCACATCAGGCCCTCATTCACCACTCTAATGCAGTCCGAGGACAAAACCACTGCGTGCATGCAGCAAACCAGCTATTACAGCTTTAATAGGGGTAAAACAACTCCCTGAATCGTTCTTGGCCCTATCATGGCCAAAATGATTCCACATTAGCCAAATAACAAGGAAAAACATAGCCAAGCAATCGTGGGCAAACAGCAGCCCACAAACAACCATGAACCCACAGCACCTGTTCCTCAATGTAATCGCTGGAGAACTTGCACAGGTAGAAAATGGGGAACAGATAGACTCCCACTCTGTACGTGGGGGAAAAGATGCAGCCAATAGTCACATTTCAATGATGAACACCCAAGACATTACCATGTCCCATCAGGAGTGCAAAACAAGAAAAAGGGAACAATCTTTCGGCGTGAATGGGAGGAAGAAAATCTCACAGACTAGCAATCCCGGAGAAAAGGGAGAACCAACCAACCCTCCAATAATGGGTCGTGGATCCTTTTATCTCAACCCGCGTGAGGAAACTGAACCATCAGCGCTAGAGAGAGTGCAGTCGTGGAGAGAATGGGATCGTGGGCGTAGTGGTTTTCCCTGCCAGGGTGGGGGTTATCCTGGTGGAGTGTGTGTGTGGGCAAGGCATGGCAGTCCTGCCACACTCCACTGCCAACATTAACTGCCCCAACCAACAGCATAACATTAAAGTGGTGGTTGGATGAGACAGGGGAAGGTGAGCAGTAAAACATGGTGGTGACACATGGATTTTCCCCCATAGGTTCAAGGTTTAACATCCCCCCCCCTTAACCTTAGGAAATCATGCCCCTTCTCAATTTGGTTGCAGTGAACATAGCTGGTTGGGTTTATTTAATTAAAAATGCACATTTACATGATGCCACAATTTAATATGTATGCCGCATGTCCCGATATACCATCGGTGACAATTCCAATCCGAAACATAACATAACCAAATCTATGGTGGGGCCTTTGTCTTTAGCTCCGCACCATGATTATTTACAACATATGTATCATGTATATTTAATGCATCGGGGTCAAAACCGGGGTGTTACAATGTATCCCTCGATCTTGAGAGTTTGAGTAGTGATAATTATAGCCAATGCATGACAAGATATGGTGGTAGTAATTTCTTCTGAAGTATCCTCTTCTATTTCTTCTGAAGTAGCCTCTTCTTGAGATGCTTCCTCTTCTTTTGGTTCTTTCTCTTCACAATCTATGTAGAATAATTTATTCTCACCGCACTTATGTCCCTTATATACTTGGTGTCACAATTAAAGCATTATCCTTTTACTATTTTGTCCTCTAGTTGTTGGGGTGTCAACCTTTGTGGTGGTTTAGAAGAGGGAACAATATTTTATTTATGTGTTGGAGAACGTTTTTCTAGTAGTCATTGCCATATTTTTACTTTCGACTTTCCTTGCCATCATAAAATCCTTCTCTAGGGATTATGGTTTAAAGAGACACACCTCATGTTAAATGCTATCTTTCAAGGTTCCCATAAAAAGATATAACAAATTATCTTCTAAAATATTCTTCACTCTGAGACTTAGTTGTTAAAATTGTTGGATGTGCTCTGTAACTAGACGTTTTTGCTAGAGAATTACCAATTGGATAAAAAAGGTGTTTCTATTTATATCCCCATAATGTTCAATGAATTATTCGGTGAATATAAACCAAGAGATAATAGAGTATTTTTTACGATCACAGAGCCATTGGTTCCACACAAATTGATCAGGTTCTAAATATAAGGATGCAATAGTTACCTTTTGCAAAGTTGGCACATTGTGTAGATCAAAGAATTTCTTCCTCTAAAAAATCCATGTGATTGGATCCTTTCCATCACACTTTCTCATGTCAATCTTAGGGATAAAGTAGTTCCTTGGACCTGAATTGAAACCATGATGTTGTAGTGAATCATAAACTTCTTAGGACTCCAACTTCTTGCTCTCCAATTTTTTTTCAATTTCCTCCAGACGTGACTGGAATAAGTCCTATTTTTCCTCCTTATCCTTTACATGAGGAATAAAGCTATGTTTTGTATCCTTCATTAATTCCTTGAAGTCTTGAAGATCTTATTTTCTAGCCATCCCTTTGAGATCCTCTTTACTAGCCATCCTTTTGATATCCTCTTTACTAGCCATATTATTTTCCAATTTAACTAAGTCAACAATTTCCACATTTCCTTTAATCATATCTTCCAACTTGGACACTCTAAAAGATATGTCTTCCATTTCATCATAAGTCGAGGATGAATCCTCTGGGGGTTTGAGTGGATTGTGATTCTTTCCACTTCCTTTTCATGGCATTTTGAGAAATAAATCTATACCATACCCTAGGGTTTACCACAAATAGATCCTTCTACTCAAAGTTATTCAAATGCAAAATGGCGTACATTTTGTAAACCCTGATTATAAGACTATTTTTGGGCCAAGTTGTAACTGATGTAAAATTTGAATTTCGACTCCTCCAGGTCTGAAAGTTTGATCTAGGGTATCATGATGTGTCATATTTCCAATGTCGTAGGTATAACCTAATTTGGATGTGCCAAAACAAAACTATTGCAAATATCCCAACAATTGTTATTTTGGACTATCCAAAAGAGTGAACTTGTACTATATTCCACGTGTCCAATATTTTGTTTTTGTCGTTGAAAATTCTACCACATATACCCTGGTCCATCTTCTTTCGGATTCAAATATATCACTAAATTTGGATCTCGTATGCCTCTGATATGACCTTTTTCCCTAGAAAACTTGATTTAGACTAGGTTTTGGACTAGTAAAAAACTCTAGATTCCTCCGCAATTATCTTCATTACTGTGATGGATCAGGTTCTGAATTTTAGACTGGAGATATTTCACCCTGTTTTAGAAGTGGGTTTTTAACTTCAATCTCTAAGTACTTGCATAAAAAAAATTGTAGCTAGAATTCCACGATGACTTGTTTTGAGGAAGCCAATCCCGAGGAAATAGCTCGAATACCAAATGTTATGCAACTAATTCCCAGAAATAGCATAAAAAAAGAAATAGACAATAAGAGAGAAATCCACGCCTTAAAAATGAATAATAGAGATAAATATCAATCCTCTTCGAGGGAAGAACCTCCTTACACATTGTACTCAGTACACAAGACAAGATAAGATACAATGATAACTAAAATGAAAATATCTCCTTCCTATATATAAGAGACAAATGTGTACAATAACAATTAATAGACCCACTAATAGACCCAATACGACATAAATAATATGTAATGCACCATAATATAGGGGGTAATGCGGCACACTATATGGGGTAATGTTCCATCATTAAGGGATTAACATGCCCCTCCCTACCAAGCCACGCCACCTCCTCATAACACCTACGCTCCTCACACACCTGGAATCTACCACTCATCTCAGAGCCCCCTCCTTATCATTGTTCGCACTCCCTACCAATTCCCTACTACTCACGCATCCCCCTCCTCATTCCATACACTGGTCCATTCTTCCATATTCTCTCCCCAATCCTCACGTTCCTTACCCGTACAACCTCCCTGCATCTCCACGCAACCTCACTCACCCAATCCCTTGCGCCCTTACTCAATCACAGTACATTTTTGCTTCATCGTACGCCCTTCTGCTGCTCCTTCTTGCTTTCCTGCACACACACTCCTTCCACATTTCCACCTCCATTCACTCCTGCGCCCTCCATGCTCATGGCAACCCTCCATCCCACCAGCTCTACTCCCACCGTGCCCCTCGTTGCTCCCACGCCAGCTCCTCCTTCACTGCCACCTCCTGTCTGGCCCCCATCACCCCCGCACTCCAGCACTCACGCTTACACTCCCCTCTACCAGCGTAGTCCTCCCCGCTATTGTATCCACGCCCTTCCCTCTCCAAACCATCACCATCCTTCAAAATTTTACATTTTAATAATATTAATATTATTACATTATAATATTAATATTCTCTTACCTTTAAAACTTTATCAATTAATTATTAATAATATTAATAGTTATTAATAATTAGCTTAAAAAGCACAAAATTCTTTCATATATATATACAAATGGAAAAGCTAAGGACATTGAAGGTTACCATGAAAAAATATTAAAAATTGGAGGTCCTATCCTCATCCCTCACATCCACAAGCTATTCAATCAAGCAGTCAAGAAAGGGTTCCCTAAACCTTGGACTCAGAGCCTCATTATCCCTATTTTTAAAAGTGGGGATACAAATAACCCCTCTAATTATCAGACAACTATGATTAGCCCCCTCTTAGCCAAGTTATATGGTATTATTTTGGAAAAGAAGATCAGCATATGACTTAAAAGTGAAGGTAAGTGGGCTAAAGGCCAAGCGGGTTTTAGAAGGCAGCACTCAATAACGTACCACCTCGTTATGCTTAGGATAATTGTGGAGGAGTTTTGTAATGATAAATCTAATCTCTTTTGTTGCTTTGTGACTTTAGAAAGGCTTTCGATACGGTACCTAGAAATAACCTATGGAATAGACTAGAAGAGATAAAGGTTCCTTTCAAGTTGAGAGCTGTCGCAATAAGGTTATACAAGAATGTAATTGCCAAGTTTAAGAGCAATGAGGGATGGTCAAAAGATATTAAGTGTAATATCAGAGTTAAACAAAGTTTCCCCCTCTCCCCTACCCTATTCGGCATTTACATCGATAAGCTAGAAGGTTGTTTAGAAGAAGCAGGTTGAGCTGGCACGTTCTTAGCTGGAATAGTCATGATCCTTCTTCTCTATTCCAACTATATTGTTCTTCTGGAAAGGTGTCCATCTGATCTTGATAAGCAACTACAACTTCTTAAATATTTATTCTCTACCATGGGTATGACTGTCAACACTGACAAAACAAAATTTATGATTATCAAATCCAAGAAGGACACTTACGCTAATTTTGTGTATGACAATAGAAACTTGGAGAAAGTGTCTTCTTACAAATACCTAGGAATTGATAATCATCACAAGCTCAACTGGAAATATAGCATTGAGAAAGGGATTAATGGAGGGTGGAAAGATTATTTTGGTCTTGAAAATAATTGTAAAGCAGCAAACTTTGTGATGTGGGATAAAAAGAAGATCTTCTTTGAAACTTTAGTCACTCCTGTTATCTTGTATGGATGTGAGGTTTGGGGTTGTAGCATCTCCAGAGAATCCTGGAGAAAGATTGAGAAAATTCAAAAGTGTTTTATAACGTATAACCTCAAAATTAAAAGCAATACACCATATCCTATTCTCCTTATAGAAGTGGGTATTTCCCCTATCGAGAACCTAGCTATGACTAGGCTCATGTTGTACAAGCACAAAATCAATAACATGGGAGACCATAGACTTCTTAAGCTAGCTTTTAATTCCATCCAAAACCACCTAAGGCTAAGCAAGGTTGGTATAAAGATACCAGGGCCTAGTTAAACCATTGGGAGATCGACGAAAATGTTGCATTGCAAAATATTAATAACATTAAAAATATTGTTACTTCTAAGTTTAAAGAGAAATTGTGGTGTGAGAAAGATTGAGAGGCTAAAAGAAAGTTAAGATATTATAAGGAGGTCATCAACCCTACTCTAGAAGATCAAAAGTATCTATTTGTTTTGACCAATTCAAAGAAAAAAGTTAATATAGCCAAGATAAGAACGAACTCTCATGAGCTCTATAGTGAAACAGGTCATTGGACAGTTTCTAAAACATCATGGGTGGAAAGGATCTGCCATCTCTGTGAGAATAGGAACATTGAAGATGAAAATCACTTCATCTTACAGTGCCCTGCGTACACCCACATTAGATCTCAGTTTCATAATCGTTGTTGCAATACCGACCTTCCTAGCCTTTTAACATGTCAAACTTATAGTGAGCTCGAGACGCTTCTCTCCAAGCTCTTTGAGCATAGGAATACAATTTTAAAACAAACTAATTAATTCGTTTCTTTAGGTCCGATAGACCAAAATTTAGTCTTAGTGGACGTTAACCATCATCATCATCATCATCACTAATAATAATAGTAATTATTATTATTATATATTTAAAAACAAAACCTTACCCATTCAAACATTTCATAATAATAATATTATTACAAATAATAATATTTATTAATTGTATTTATTACAATTATTATTCATAAACAAAGGGAAAATAAGATAAGAAGTCAAAATCAAAGGAATACCTTTATCATCTAAGAAATCGAAGACTATTTATCGTCAAAGAAGAAGTCAAAGGGTCAAAAAGAATCTAAAGAAATGCATTTGCAACGATTAATATTGAAGGAAAATAAGAACACCAGAAGTTAGTAGCTATGACGCTTACAAAATAAGAATTACAATCGTAATTACAAGTAGTATTGGCTCACTTAGAACATTACAAATCAACCAATAATTATCTACAATGCGAGATTGATAAGCAGAAATTGATTAATATATATACAGAGCAAGCGATTCGTACCTTAGAAATTGAAAATCAATTACTGGAAAAAAATAATAAATATTTCCAGAAAATGTTATCAAAAAATGATGAGAAAATATCACATTTAAAAAGTCACAATCAAAACTTAGAAGACCAAATCAAAGAGTCAAAAAATGACGAAAGGTCACCTTATAGAATCAATAACGAATTAGAAGAAGAAATAAAACATTTAAACGAGCTCATCATGGACAAGGATGATAAATTGGCACAAATCCAGAGAAAGCTAAAAGGTAGAGAATCAAAGATATGTCGACATCAGCAATAGAAGGAAGAACTCCAGCAAAAATATGACAACACTAAAAAGAAGCATAAGTTTGAAATTGTTGAAATCAATGGTAAATTAGCAAGCAATACCGAAGAACCATTTCAACTAAAAATTCATAACAAGACATTACTTACAAAAATCAAGAAACAAAGAAATAGTCAGAAGATGGAACTTTCCAATGAAGACCTTGAAGGAAGAATACTAAAATAGCAAGAACAAAACCATCATCAAAGAAATATTAATCAAGAACTAGAGGAACAAATCAAGAAGTTAAAAGAGGACAAACAGTCGCAAGACAAAAGGTTCGAGAAGATTCAGAATAATAATAATCTATTAGAGAACAAATTCATTCAAATCCAGAAGGAAGCATCCAGACCTCCGATAAACAAATTCAAGTTGAGGAAGAAAAAATAAATACAATTTTGGTCCCCAGCACCATTCAAAATGAAGTCAATCCAGCAAAAAAACAAACAACGAGAACTCCTTATTGACACCCAAATTACAAAAAGCAATTTGACCAATGATAGGGTCAAAATGGACATAAACAAAGGAGTTATAATTTCATAGGAAAAAGAACACAAAATCTACAACCTAAGTAGAAAATGGGAAGATTTATCCAACAAGACGATCAACAATCACCTCTGATGAAAATATATCTCAGATGGACGACATCACAGACGATGCGACATTTTTTCTTTGGAATTCGTAGCTCAAATCGTCTCATTTCATCAAGTGTCGCGAGTACTAAAATAAAGGATCGAGAGATGACATTACAAGCAAGAAATCAGGCGTAAGCCTTGTCTTCTCTAAGCTTTGAGGACAAATCTTATCTTAAGCGGAAGGAAATGTTATATAAAAAATTATATAACATAACATAAATTAATTATTAAATAAGAAATAATTATGAACTGTAAAAAGACATGACTTATATTGAAAAGGCGCAAAATGGCTTATAAATCCCAAGGCAATGTAATTGTAAAAACATATATTATCAATTATAAATTCTATTATCTATCCATTCATGGATTACTTGGCGTATTTATGCTGGTTATTTTTGTAAGAAACATTTTTTTCAAGTTTCAACATCACTCTAAATGCTTATGTTTTGTCATTTGGCCATGGTTACTTGGGTTGGACTCTAGTTAGAACAGACAGTTTTATCAAACACTGCTACTTTACACTTTAGCAATTACTCTCAACAATTTAATCAATGAACAGAGAATTCTTGTAACAAGAATGATATATCTTAGAACACAATAAACATTGTTTACAAGGGATAACACTGCAAGAAGGGGATATTCACTATGAACCAATAGACTTGTACTCAAGTGGACTGTAAAAGACCGAGGATTGGACGCAGTTAAAGAGCAATACATTGAATCTTGTTTTCTAACTACTTCTTCCTATAAATTTATTGTATCAGGGATAGGGGATTGATCCAACTATAAAATAGCATTGCTTCTTTAATGCATAGATTGGTTAGTCATTATGAAATTCAATTTATCTCTTCTATATTTGTCGAAATAGAAAGGCATGTGGTATCAGTGTAATTGACCGTAGTATTTCTTTTTGTCCCATATAAGGAGCACTCAAACTGCTACACCATCATAAATAGGATGTAATCGCAAGTATGAAAGTATATATCAAGGGGAATCCTGCATTCAGTCTATTAAATTATCTGATCCGATGAGATGCAAAGCAGTTAATGATACCAAGTAAAACAAAATTTTGAATGGCATTTGTATACATTTTGTAAAAGAAGTTATCTATTGCCTACTCATAAAAGGGAAGGCAAATAGATTATCTTACACTGCACGTCCAGATCCACTTGCCCCTCCTCATCTACAATATATGAGCCTGGACTTCTCCTACTCACTTGACTTATTAAGAATTAATATTATTTAAAAGCATACACAGAGAGAAAGAGAACAGTAGATATCATAGTGCAATGAATGGAAAACAACTATTCTATTGTTGATAATGTACATCTGTAATGTCCAGTACCTTCTCGATCTCTAAACTCAGATCATGTCATGGTAGGAAGAATGCTTTACTTGAACAAGAAGAAGAAAATGATGATGATTTTTGCAACAAGAGAAGAAATCCTAAAACCCAAATGGCTTGTGTGTGAGCTCTCTTTACAGACCTGTCAGAGTCCTCTCGTCTCCATGATAAGATCCAATTGTACAATCCTAAGGGGAGCGTAGGTGCAAGGAAGCCCTATTCTCCTACCATCCAAGGTTGAACGAAAGAAGATATGGATAGAGCTGTGATTGTTCAACTATGGTTGGGAGGTAGTCCAATGAGCGAGAGGCACCCTACTTTGGATCCTTTTGGCACTAGTCCATCTATCACTATGATGTTGAATGGTATGAGGCCTAGTCTGACACTTCTGTACTAGCCGTAAGGATATCTATTGAGCTCCCTATGGAGGAGGTTGTGAGGAGGCCCAAAGTCTTAGCACTCTATGACTATGTTTGTCTCTTATAACAATCAGTGTGAAGCCAGTTTTAAAAATTTTCTTAGCTTATCACAATCAACTATCAATTCATCATACGATTATTCTACTAATCTCTTAATCATTTCATAAGCATATTTCACTTCATCATTCACATATCAAAAACATTTGAATCATCAAAAACCATAACCCAAAAGAACACAACACCATATACTTTTGTAATCTTTTTGTATTAGTTTTGGTCCGGCTACAACCGTTAGGTAAAATCAGCACCTACTGATACATAGAGCACCTACTCTACATCCAGGATCCTGCCTGGTTTTCTTAGACCCTACTAAGAAGGGTTTGAGGTATCCTAACCTCAAAAACAAGACAAGCTTGCATTTAAAATCAAAGCTTACTGTTACATCAACTCATCTGTTTCTTCAATATGTTCTACTGCTTGTCAATATTGATGATCCTCTGCTCAACACTCTCATCAATACTGCTGCAACACACTTCTCAATCTTCGTTGTTCATCAACACCTGCTCTTCAATACTGCCAAGTCATCAAAGTCTGCTCATCAATATCCGCTTTGATCATCAACCATGTCAACACTACCCATCAATACTGCTGCCCAATTTCTGTCAATCTGCTCATCATTCTCTGCTGCCAATCGATACAACTGATCATCTACTCATCAGGGATACGAGTCATCAAAGTATCTCATGTCAATGACCTTTGACTTTCTGTTGTAAGAGTTGTTCTAAATTCTCTTACTATTGCTGCCTTAAGCACAGTGTCCTCATGCCCAAATGCTTCACTACTGCTGTAAC
>LPNX010062472.1:81621-133324 GCA_001517045.1 Pseudotsuga menziesii | reverse complement strand
GTAGTTTTTTTCTTTCTTCCTCCAAAATTAATTAATATTATTTTATTATTTTAACCATTATTTTATTATTTTAACTATTATTTTATTATTTTTCTTAGGATGCCCATTTTAGACCCCAAAATTCCTCTAATGCTTCGGAATACTGGATCTTTTCAATACTTTGAATTCTGCTTCAAGCCTTTCTCTTCCAAGCTTGAGGTAGCTGGAGTATGATGTAACAGGATCTACACTAACAAGGAGAACTTGGATTGGTTGAGTATCATACCATCACTTGTTTGTATGCATCATATAGTAGTATTACATTACTGTATACTGAATATTGTATGCATACGACATCACTGTCATTGTTTCATCTAGGGTATACCATAGCCTATATGTTCATCATCACAGGGTACACAGTATACCACTGTATCACTTATGTTTTCATACAAACTATTGTATCATCATCATCAATACAAGCACTATTAGTATCATCACATAGCTTGTACATCATCATCATCATACTGCTGCTGCTGCTCGGGTCTGCTCCTCTTACTCAGCTGTCTGCATCAGGATTGTCAAACTACTGCTCATTATTAACACTTGTTTGTAGTGTGCTTGATTGTCTATTATTGAACTGTATATATATATATATGTCAACTTGCTCTTGAACTATGTATACCCCAAACCACTGTGCGGAAGCATTTATACCAGCACTGAACTAACTGTGCATTCATTCACATTCTCAGGTGTCATTCAATCAAACTTGATCAAGGATATCAAGCTGATGGCCATATTGTATACTTTTCTATATGAACACTCTACCAATATTCAACAGTTCAGGACTTCACTCGAAAAGGAGACAGAGCTAGGGCTTGGATTTACATGACTTACTTGTCATTCACTGCTGTCAATTGGGAATGGTCCTTAACCAGGGCACAATTGCTACAAGACAGCCCTAAGTAGGGCACGGCTACTGAGAGAAAGGCCCTAATAGGACTCAGGTCATATTGAGCAGGTCCTATGGGGCTGCTTCTTGATGTCTGCCACAAATCCAGTCTCCACCATGAGACTTCTACATCACAAAAAGAAATTATGTGGTGTTACAAAATAAATCTTAGACTGTTGGTTACACTCAGTTGATACTATTTGGGCTGCTCCTTATCACAAAAGCTTTGCTTCTCCTTTCACCGAAAACATGACTGATGTCAAGTTCAATTCATAGGATCTGGGCAATTGCAAAACAACCTTTACAAAGGCATCATCACTGATTATTCATAACCAAGATTATGTCTGTTTAAGGAGTGATTTACAGTCACAGCCCAGCTAGCCATTGTCTCCACAGTCACGTGTTACTTCAAAGGGATCAAGATAATCATGGTTCAGTCTGACATCAGCCCTGATTTGACTACAGAAAAGATAGATCTGTCACTTTGAGAGAAGATCTATTGGCAGGGAGCCCTGATCTGCTAAATAGAGACCACAATCTACTGTGGAGAGTGTTGCTAAGGCCCGATCTGCCTGCTAGGATTCACAACCTACTAACGTGAGGCTTGTGCAGCCTCTCCTTCTCTTTTCCTGATACCCTCAAGCTGAAAACAATCCTCACAAGTCAAGGCACCAGATCAAAGACCCATTTGAAAACTTCATGCCACAAAAATCAGTTGGATACCATCGAATTTCTTAAACAGTATCATATTAGTCCATGATTTCACAAGAAGAACCTTAATGTTGATCACAACAACACGATAACAAATGTCAAAAATTCCACGCAAGGGTAGTAACCTAGCTGCAAAAGTTTGGAATGTTCGTAAAAAATAAGATAGGAAAGATGCTTCTGTTGTAGCTTCTCGGTCCACCAAGTTTAGTTCCTCATCATTGCTGCTGCTGCAACAGTCACCATCGAGAGCCTTAGTCAACTGCCTGCTGCTGTATATTGCCCTACTGTTGCTCCTTCGTTGCCTCAGAGACCCGAAATTCAGAGCTATTGCCCCACCAAGAATCACCTCCTCAATTGAGGACATGAGGCCTCTATTTATACACAATTTTAAAAAATTGTAGGCCGACATCCATACATATATTTATTTTTATTATATTTTAATTCTGAGCCGACTTATAATATATTTTTATTGGGCCGACATACCAAATAACCATTTGATTTTTTTAATATTAAATGGAGCCGACCTTTGAAGAGCTTCCACGTCATTTTACACATTGTTTGATTGTTTGAGTAAGGGCTGGCCACGTCCATAGTAAAAGCTGGGCTTAGAAAGGTTTTGTCTAAACTAGCAAGAGCTTTAAGGGTTTCATTAGGGCTGCTTTAACAAGATTGTCATCATCTTCAAGGTGGGCATCTTTAACATGGTTGTCATCATCAAACGCTTCATCAAACCCACAAAAAAGGGACCATGCATCATCAACAAGTTTCCAAATGTGTCCAAGTGCCATGTTCTTCATGGTCATGGCCTTCTTGCCATATCATCATCGAAGTGCCATCATGCCACCATATGAGTGGGTGCAAAGACTTCCTCATGCCCTAGAACCATCTCCAAGGGTTCTAAGACCCCATGAACCTTCAAGAATGCAAGGACCATCAAATCACCAAGTTAGGGCGCTTCATTGGCTTCTACAACATCCATCAAGGCTTCAGGACCATCTCTAGGGTCTTCAGCATCATCAGCAAGGTGGTGGTTTCAAGATTCAAGCTTGTGGGTACATGAACCTTGTCAACTGGGTACAAAGTGCTTCAAGGCACAAACCGACTCTATAAGGGATTAAGGCACTGCAGCTAGGACTTGGTGGCATCAATGACAACCCGTGGGGCCACTGCAAGTCCATGTTGGCATCAATGACAATTTCATCAACAGATCTTCCTAGTAGTCTCATGGCATGGAAAAGCATGCAAGAAGTGGGGTAAGTGGATGAGAATATCCTTGATGAAGAGAGCTAGGCATCTCTGATCATAATACCAAAAGAAAGTGGAGAGGGAGGTTCCTAAGTCCCTATAGAGGCAATAGTAGAGTCCTCCAATCTCATAATATGAGGGGCACCTAAAAATAAGGTGCATCTCTATCTTTGGCTCCTATAGGTGACACAATTGGTAGATCCTATCTAGTCGGGGAATATAATGGTTGGTATCCATGCAGAGTCGATGAGGTCCTAAGTGATCTTGAGGGATCCTGAGTGAATGCATCTAAAGCCTATGCATGTAATGGGGGCGAACGATGATGCCATCCTATAACTCCAAAAAATGTTGTAGGTAGTAAGACTTCTTTGATTCCAAGCTCATCAGAGGTGACATCCAAGTAACTTCGATATATAATCCATAGATGTCCTCTCCGATGGCCTGATTCAGTCCTTGTCTAGTTAGGAAGAGATGGCCCAATGTATATAGGGAGTACCCAAAGAGGGGAAGGTTCTTTTGGGAGATGGACATCAACTAGAGAAGTCAAGAAACCATTGAGAACCAACAGCATGCATGGTCGATGGGACAATCTGAGGCCAAGGCCTCTCAGGAAAAGAGTGCAAGATAGGGACATATTTCTCTATAAGGGGAAAAACATTCGAAGGCCCTAACTCTCTGTAGAAAAGAGATCAGATGAAAGAGAACCTCGAGGAAAAATGGGTAGACTCTAAACTCTTCCTCAATGATGGGCTACGAAATTGTGCATTTGCACGAGATGATGTGCCTAAGAAGCAAGGTTTGGACTCTCTCTATTCAGGCCTAGTCTGTCTGTAGCAAGATTAATCCCTATATCTCTGAACCATACAGTACCGTGGGTTCAATAATCGCCTCCATGAGCTATAATTTGGATGAGATGTCCTGAAATTGACCCTGGAAGCATTGTCTCTCAATGAGGGATAGGGAGCCATACACTTCTCCAAGCTGAGACTAGTGGGCATGTCACATGTTGAAGTGAGGCCCTGTGAACTAGACCCCCAAGTAGGTGTAAACTGTGGTGATTTTGATCTCTTCCCCCAGAAGTAGAAATGTAAGCCAAAGAGAAACCTCTACTCTTTTCATGTAAAGCTAATTTTAATAAATTTTGAAAGACATTTTGGACTATATGTGTTGCAACGCTAAGGAATGTGAAGGTGGATCCATCACTCCACATTGTTAACGCTTACTTTGATGACAGTATTAGCAAGTACTGTCACAGGTTCTATGGTTCTCTTGAACCCTTCAAAATGGGTGGACTCTAAACACTTCCTGAATGATGGGCTACGAAATTGTACATTTGCATCGGATGATGTTCCTAAGAAGCAAGGTTTGGACTCTCTCTATTCAGGCCTAGTTTGTTTGTAGCAATCTTAATCCCTAGATCTCTAAACTATACAGTACCGCGGGTCCAATAATCACCTCCATGAGTTATAATTTGGATAAGATGTCCTAAAATTGACCCTAGAAGCAGTGTCTCTCAATGAGAGATAGGGAGCCATACCCTTTTCCAAGCCGAGACTGGTGGGCACGTCGCATGCTGAAGTGAGGCCCTGTGAACTAGACCCCCAAGTAGGTGTAAGTTATTGTGATTTCGATCTCTTCCCACAGAAGTAGAAATGTAAGCTAAAGAGAAACCTCTGCTCTTTTCATGTAAAGTTGATTTAATAAATTTTGAAAGACATTTTGGACTATATGTGTTACAGTGTTAAGGGGTGTGAATGTGGATCCATCATTCCACATTTTTAACGCTTACTTTGATGATAGTCATAGCAAGTACTGCAAAGGTTCTAAGGTTCTCTTGAACCCTTCCAAGAAGAGCACAAGCCACCATATGGAGCCACGTGTTACCTTGCAAAATGTCGAGGCATTTTGAGATCTCTTGTCGATTCTATAATGCCAAGTAGAAGAGGAATATTCATAATTCAACTAGTATAAGGGTGATCATACTGTTGCAATTTGATCATTGGATAAGGATGTATACTATTTGGGAGTTTCGTTTGTACTGCCTCAATGTCACTAGGATGGAGGCACATTGGATGGTGCATAATCAGTGTGTATAGATGGTGGGAATTTTTCCAATTGTTACTAATCTCGAGTTTATTTGCATATCTATGAACAACAGTTATGATACTGACATCGTTGGGCCTTGAGGTAGATAGTTAGCAGTACTTGTAACCTACATGCATGCAAATTAGAAGTGTGGATGTGAACATTGTGAAGAATAATTATGCAAGGATAAATTCTAAGCAGGTTATCTTATCTACAAACTGAGGTTGTCAAGTCCGGGTGTGTGATTATGAAGAAACAAAAGTATTATATGTCACCCTTGGACTAAAACCTTATGAGCTGCTGTCAAGTTAGGGGGTTTTTTGGATAGTTCCAAAATATAGATCCCTCACATGGATGGTTCGGCCACAGCTGTAATATCCCAAATACTGATATTATATTGCTTTATTATTATATGGATTGCAAGTACACTCAAGTGGGTACAAAATACTGAATTTTAATGTGCATGCAAGGTGCCGTATCAAAGGCCCTAAAATATAGCAAACTGGAGAATTTATAGGGTGGAAAGTTCAAAAAGAAATGGTACACTTACCACTGATAAACAAGCTGATGATACTCCAGAGATAAGTTGCATGCATATAGTGCTGGACAAGTGAGGTAATGGTGCTCCCTTCCTTTAGTTGATGCCCAGCTACAAAGGAGGCTTTTCCCCAACTAAATATGACGTTTTTTTGTGAAAGAGATGTCTGACGCCAACGAAACTTTGCAGGACTGATAGTCTCCCCTTCCCAAAGAGAATGGATTTAGCATGCAGAGGATCTGATCTCTCAAAGACCCATAGCAAATTGATCTACCTGTTTGGTGCCCACGCCCCCAGCCTCACAAATCTGCTGATAACTGCTCAGGATGAGCAAACTGAGGACTGATAATCACTCAAGGTAGTGGAGTGACCCTGCTGATGAAGATGAAGCTAATATGCAAAAGATAAACTAGGATTCAGAGACCCAATGAATACTTATTGGGTTTTCCATCTATTCCCTAGCTGCATGCGTGAACCTGCAAAAAATATTCCGGTCAATTTTGAATCACTAGATAGGGATGAATAAGATGAATGTTGATGATATAACTATATGTCCTAAACTGAAAGAGACTAAGGCAGATAGTTGCACTTCCAAACCCTCGTTAGCTGAAGACTCGGTCTCCAACCCCAACTATTGTTGCTGCACGTTGTGATGTTGCTCAAAACTCCAAATCAACAATATTAATAAATAGACCCGTACTTTAGTCCAATAACCCTTCTTAAATAGATTAGCATGCGCTTTTAGGGTTTTCATGTCACTTTTAGGGTTTACACTTCACTTTTGCATGCTTGCAATTCTAATTTTATGTTGACTTTAAGCCTAAAGAAATAAGGCTTCCTTTATCCAACTGAAGACTTTAATACTGAAAGAATATCCCGATTTGTTCTAAGTATCAAGTGTCCTCAGACAATTCCCTTTTATGCAGTACCCGCTCGAACATAAGGGAATTAAGTAGGTTAGCGGGTGTTTTGTTTCCTTAATTAGAAGAGGGCATTACAAGAACATCTGCAAAATTAGCAAGGAATATTTTCATAATCAATAAGCATATTTGCATATTTATCAAGAAAAGACATTCATGTGTTGTTGAATAACCAACGTACTTGAAATATATCAATAAAAGCTGCCACGGGCTCCAGTAAAATGATTATGATTATATTTGAAAGTGACAAGATCAATGAAACAATAAAAATGTGTTTCTTATGGGAAGACCCGGTGTAAATAAGATAAATATTTCATGAATGAAATATAATATAAAATTATAAAAGATATAATATGTGATGATTTACAATTACATTGGTATGGCTTTATATAATCCTTATCGTGCATTTTCAAATGAAACGGTGCATCTCTTTACTTTTTTCTAATTAATTAATTAATCGTTTAAATTTATTAATTATTAATTATTAATATAATATTAATAATTAATAATTAATATTGATACTTATTGTTTATATATAGTTATATATCTTATTATGTTATATATACTTTAATATAACATTGCCTTCCTCTTAAGAGAAGCTTTGTCCTCAAAGCTTATTGAAGACACAACTTACATCTGATTTCTTGCTTCTAATGTCATCTCTCGATCTTTTGTGTTAATAATTGTGACACTTGATAAAACATGAGGATATGAGTTATGAATACCCAAGAAAAAAATCCACATTGTTAATGAAGTGGTCCATCTGAGATCTATCTTCATTGGAGTTGTTTGTTGATCGCTTTGTTGGATGGAACTTCTTGTTTTCTACTTAGCTTGTTCATTTTGTGTTCTTTCTCTTTTGAAATCATAACTCTTCTGTTTATGTTCATTTTGACCTCGTCCTTCGTCAAAATACTTTTTGTAATTTGGGTGTCGATAAGGAGTTCTTGTTGTTTGTTTTTCTGCTGGATTGACTTCTTTTTGAACTGTGACGGAGACCGGATTTGTATTTGTTTCTTCCTTCTCAACTTGAATTTGTTTTCTGAAGAGTCTAGATGCTTCCTTATAGATTTGACCTAATTTGTTCTCTAATAAATTTTAATTATTTTGAATCTTCTCGAACCTTTCGTCTTGCGATTGTTTGTCCTCTTTTAACTTCTTGATTTGTTCCTCTAGTTCTTAATTAAGATTTCTCGGACAATGGTTTTCTTCTTGTTGTTTTAGTATTCTTCCTTCAAGGTCTTCATTGGAAAGTTCCATCTTCTTACTATTTTTTAATTTATTGGTTTTCGTAAGTAATGTCCTGTTATGAATTCTTAGTCGAAATAGTTCTTCAGTATTGCTTGCTAATTTTCCATTGATTTTCACAATTTCTAGCTCATGCTTCGTTTTAGTGTCGTCGTACTTTTGTTGGAGTTCTTCCTTCTGTTGTCGATGTCGACATATCTCTGATTCTTGACTTTTTATCTTTCCCTAGATTTAAGCCAATTCATCATCTTTGTCCATGATGAGCTTGTTTAAACGCTTTATGTCCATGATGATCTTATTTAAACTGAGTCTTTGACCTGCATAGGTTTTTTACCAACCCTCCTCATTCTCCACATAGGCCACCCTTCATATTCTCGTTGCATTTCTCACACATATGCCTGCACATTCCCATCTTCTATTCTAGTTCTCCATCCATTGTCTTACTCCACATATCAACCTCCATTCGTCCTCACCTCACCTCATTGCATCCATTTTCCCTCCATCCCTCTGTCGTTCTCCTTCGTCGCATTCCTTCATCGTTCTGCACACCCAGACCAAGTCTACTCCGCCAACATCCTTTTGCTACTCATTACACCATTGCTCACTTTCATTTTTCCCCTACTCCAATCCCTCACATCTCCATTCTTCCAAACACTTCCGCCAACACTCTCCCTCCTAACGTGCGCGCACACGCTCCCTCGTCCTCACGTCTCCCCCTTTCCACTCGTTCCCACAATTCATCTTCCTCACCTCTCCGCCGAACACTCCAACCCGCACCCTCCCTGCGAGTCCACGCACACTCCATCCACATGCCTGACTACCCCAACCCCCTCCTCCATCTCCTGCATGTCTCACATTCCTTCCTCTGCTCCCTACGCTCACTCCCACTTCCTCTACCTCTCCTCCCACTCAGCGTACCTTCCATACCTGCACCCTCCTTTGCTCATGTTCTCTACCTCCTCATGCTCCCATTCCCTGCTCTAACCACGTCTGCACACACCTACGTGTTTCCACCTTCGTTCCTCTCACACCATCTGCTACACTCTATCTCCTCCCACTCGCAAATCCAATCTCTCACGAGTCTGCAACCGAACTTGCCCACACGTCTGCTTGCACCTCCATCCCATTTTCTTGCACCTTCTCCACTGCGTTACTCCTGCCTGTACCCACCTACTCCCACTCCTTTCCACTTGCGTCTGGCTGCTACTCCAATCACTGCCACATCTACACTCCACTCCACGTGCAACGCTACAAGCTTCCTTCCATAGCAGACATGCAAACCCTGATATAATCCATTTCAAAGAAATTATATCTATAATATTATTATTATACCAATAATAATATTTATTGTTTTTAAGGTTCTAAGTGCTTCCCATTAGAAAAAATTATTATTTTTTTAAACAATAATTATTATTATTACAATTATTAGTTAACACAAAAAAAGGCCAAGTCAAAGAAAGAAGATCGAGAAGATATCAAAAAGAGCAGAAATCAAGTCTCGAAAGATATTGAAGAAGTCATTAAAGCCCATTGTGGATTTGTTGAAGAAATTATGGATTACATATATAATCTAAATTTTGGACTAAGAGTCCTTATTGCGAAATGGAATTCCAAAATCCAACATTTTTTAAGAATGGCAATCGCTACTGTCCAATATGTGGTAAATATTTTATTTTGAAAGACAATCAAGGTAACTCACAGTTGCAATCACATAAACTGGAAAGTGGATTAGAATACTACAAGGAAAGAAAAAAAAATCTACAATTTGATATGAGTACGCAGATCATTCTTCATAAGTTGATAGAACAAGAGAATCATCGCTCAAAATATCAAAATCAAAAACTGGAAAAAGTTAATGAAGATATCGAGAAACTGTTATCAGCTAAGAATGAAGAAATATCTCGATTAAAAAATCACAACCTAGACCTTAAAGACAAAATCACAAAGTTCAAAGATAACGAAGAATCATCGTATAGAAGTGATAATAATTTAGAAGAAGACATAAAGCGTTTAAACAAGCTCATCAAGGAAAAAGATAATGAATTGGTGCAAATCTAGAGAAAGCTAAAAAGTCAAGAATCAGAGAAATGTCAACGTCAGCAACAGAAGGAAGAACTCCAGCAAAAGTATGACAACACTAAAAAGAAGCACATGTTAGAAATTGTGAAAATCAATGGCAAATTAGCAAGCAATACCGAAGAACCATTTCGACTAAGAATTCATAACAAGACATTACTTATGAAAATAAAGAAACTAAAAAATAGTCGGAAGATAGAACCTTCCAATGAAGACCTCGAAGGAAGAATACTAAAACAGCAAGAAGAAAACCATCATCTAAGAAATCTTAATCAAAAAATAGAGCAACAAATCAAGAATTTAAAAGAGGACAAATAGTTGAAAGATGAAAGGTTCGAAAAGATTCAGAATAATAATAATCTATTAGAGAACAAATTAGTTCAAATTCCAAAAGGAAGCATCCAGAGTCTACGGAAAACAAATTCAAGTGGAGGAAGAAGAATCAAATATAAATTTGGTCCCCATCACAATTCCAAAGGAAATCAATCTAGTAGAAAAACAAACAACAAGAACTCCTTATCGACACCCAAAATACAAAAAACATTTTGACCAACGACAAGGTCAAAATGAACATAAACAGAGGAGATATAATTTCAAAAGAGAAAGAACACAAAATAAACAAACTAAGCAAAAAACGAGAAACTCCGTCCAACAAAGCGGTCAACAAACAACTCTAATAACAATAGATTTCGGATGGACGAATTCAAAAATGATGCAACATTTTTTCTTGGGAATCTATAACTCATATCGTTTTGTTTCGTCAAGTGTCGCGGTTACTAACACAAAGATCGAGAAGATGTCATTACAAACAAAGAAATCAAACGTAAGCCTTGTCTTCTCTAAGATTTGAGGACAAAGCTTCTCTCAAGGGGAAGGCAATGTTATATAAAAAAAATTATATAACATTACATAAATTAATAATATTAAATATTAATATTAATTATTAAATAAGAAATAATTAAGAAAAAATCAAAAGACATGACTTATATTGAAAAGGCACAAAATGGATTATAAAGCCCAAGGCAATGTAATTGTAAAACATATCTTATCAATTATAAATTCTATTATTTATCCATTCATGGATTACTTGGTGTATTTATGCTGGTTATTTTTGTAAGAAACAACTTTTTACTGTTTCACTCAATGGGCATGGATTGAATGCATGAAGGGTGGTTGATTCATTTTATGTTTTCAGCTCTCTTCATAAATCATGATGCCCCTTCAGCAAATCCTGATGTTGACCCTTAGCAGGAGAAGCAGAGCAGATGAAAGAATGATTGGAGGTACCACTATTTAGTTGGAGGTTAGAGAAAAGCATTGTACTCATACCTTGGAAATCTTGTAGGTATTTGTCTCATCGATGAGCTAAGTAAGTACTCACATTCTGAGCAATATATTGTGACAACGATAGTTTATTTTTAGTGGCATTGATTAGAAATATAGTCGGTTGCACATAGGGGTTATCATATAACCATTATTCAAGCAGCTCTCTGTGACAGTATTTCAAAGGTGCATGAAGCCACATGCCAGACCCCAATACTTGTACGCAAGAAAGATAGTCGGTTGCACATAGGGGTTATCAGATACCCATTATTCAAGCAGCTCTCTATCACATTGTTTGAAAGGTGCATGAAGCCAAATGCCAAACCCCAATACTTGTACACAAGAATGTAGGTCTTCACTCAATCACATGTTTTAGATGATGGAAACTTGGGCTACCACTTTGGATAATCTGAAGCAAATGATAAATATCAAGGATACCACTGGAAGTGCAAGCTTTGGCTAAGAAGCAGCAATGAAGAAAGTCTTTACTCTTTGATAGCATAAGGACTTGGATCACTAATGGAGGTAGCTCTGCATACCTGTCACTTTTCTCCTTCAGATGCAGTAAACTAAAATCTCCAAATCTGGTTACAATGCTAATTGTTATAATCCATTTGAAGAAGACTACAATGACCTCAATTACATAGTCATCATTCAGTGCTAAAGGAATTAACTAGGCACTTTCTGGAATTGGTCAAAGAAGCCTACTAGAAGAGGGACTGTTGTATTCCCTAGCACCTTTTGCTTTAAAAGAAGAGCTAGACAAATACTGGAGATGGCCCATTACCATATTTCATTTCATCATACAATCTGGGCATACAACTGTTTTAGATCTTGGTGTAAAGGGAAGCCGCAATGGAGGCATTAGATCAATCTAGATAAAATGGAGATTTTTGGGAAGGGCCAGCCTGTGCCAGTAAATTCTAAGCAGGCCTATGTCTATGAAGCCTACAACCAACCTATCTTTTGTTATTCTATTTTGGACAAAGAACACACATGTATTAATACACCTGTCCTAGTGCGCCCATATTGAGTTTTGTATTGGATGTTGTAGGATCGGGACTAAGGTAGCGGATAAACATTGAAGCATGTTAGTGAGTTGGTGCTGGCAATTCTATGACAAATCAGCAAAGTTTCAGGCTACAAGAATATGGGAACATAACGAAGGACTTCAAGTTTTTAATATGTTATACAAGGTCTTACTGATCCAAATAGCACTTGAGATCAAGGTCCAAGACTGGTGCTAGCCAAATGGAAACTTGAGATGGAGACCAATGTCACCACACAAGTTATCTTCTCACTATAGACTGGTTCTCCGCTGGCACAAGAAGGGTATCCCTAATATTAGGACCACTAAAGATATGCAATGGAGGCTCAAAAGTGAAGAGTTAGCTTGATAAAAACAATAAGTTATAACATAGAAAAATATAAGGTTATAGAAGATCAAGACCAATGCCTATCCAAGTTGGGAAAATAAAGTCAATAAGCAATCATGTGGGTTGCAAGTGGGTGGTATTGAAAAGTTACCTAAGAAGTGTTTGTCCACCTAGACTTGCCTTGGGGTGGACAATAGCACTTAAGTTGTGACCCCTATTCAATTTGCATTTAATGAAGTGAGAAGCACTTTATTAAAAAGGCTAAGTCATGGTTTTCCTAATTTCTTTATTAAAAATGCTAAGTCTTGGTTTTCGTCAGTTCATATTTAAATAAAGTTAAGTGATTATTTTAAAAGGGGTTGTTCCAACTTTATTAAATGACATGAGGTGCATTAAATGTTATTTAATTAATATTTAATGGAGGATTTAATGTGAACCCTTCATCTAATCTAATCTTTGTCATTAGATTGAAAGAGGAAGTTTCCATGAACAAAAAGGGCTAGGGAAACACATTTCATCATTCATTGTAATCATTTCCAAAAGAGATTTTTGGAGAGAGAAGAAGAAGAAAAGAAAGAGAGAGGGTTTGAACAGATTTCAAAACCAGAAGAGAAAAATTAAGGAGTAGCACAGAAATCGAGAAAGGGCACAGATTTCGAGGGCATTGAAATCAAGATAGGGCACATAAATCGAGAACGGGCACAAATTTCGAAGTTGTCATTTCTACACATAAATCAAGGTGACTGTATAGTACGGTCTGCACAAAAAATTGAGGAAATCTGTATTGTACGGATTCGACACAGATTTTGAGGTAAAGTACAGAAATCCGTACTGTACAGATTCTGCATGAATTTCGAGGTTAAAGTACAGAATTGATTGTTGTCCGTACAACAGTTGATTGGCACGAATTTCTAGGCTATGTTTGGCGCAAATTTCAAAGAAGGAAAATCGACAGTAAAGGTTCAAATTTCAAGGCAGAAAATTGATGAGTATTGTTGATTGAGTTTCTGTATTTTTTACTGAAGAAATAATAAATCTCTCTCAGAAACAGGTTTGTTCTTAGGGGTTTTATCCTAAACCATTGGTCAAAAACCACTATGTCATTTTCATGTGTGTTTGGTTGTCTGAAAATTTATGAGTTTGAAATTTTGGTAGAAATGAAAAATTTATGAATTGTTTAATTTTGAAAAAGAACTTCATGTGTTTCAATTTCAGTCAAATTTTGTTTAAAATTTGTGCATAGAATTTCATGTGTTTCAGTTTCAGTCAAATTTTGTTTAAAATTTGTGCATAGAGGGATTGGGAATTAAACTATGTAGAGAAGCCAAAAGGCTTGAAACCAGGTTGAAGTTATTTCAAAATCTTTCATAGTATCAGAGCACATTAAAATTCAGAATTTGAACATTCAGAAAACAGGGGTTTGGAGAGAAGTGATTCTTGAACAGCTTGCTTGAAGTTACAGGTTGTAGCCATGTTGTATGGTCTTAGAGTTGAAGAAAGGTTAGATGGGGCTACAAATTTTAGCCCATGGAAGGCTAGAATTAGTTTGATACTTGAAGAAAATGAACTATGAAATATAGTTCATAGTACAACTGCTAATCATGTTGTAGTACTTGCTAATGCGGTTGATAAGGCAGCTTTCATGAAAAAGGATGTGAGGGCAAGGAGGGTTATACTTGATGTCGTAAAGGATCATGTAATCCCTCACATATCAGCAAAATATCATGCATTTGAGATGTGGGCAGCTTTAACAAATCTTTACCAGAGTTCGAATGAAACAGGAAGATGGTGTTGAGGGAGAAGTTGAAGAATGTTCACATGGGAAAAGGGGAAGGCATGGCCTCATATCTTACGAAGATCACACAAATAAGAGATGAGCTTGCAGTTGTAGGTGAGGTGATAGGAAATGATCATTAGAGGAAATTTGAGGTCTAAAATGGGCCTCCTAAGGAAAATGATAAAATAATAGTTAAAATAATAAAATAATAGTTATTGATTTTGGAGAAAGAATTAAAAAAAACTACTTTTTTTGTTCGTATTTTCGACATATCTCCCTGTATTTTTACTCAAATTTCAGGCGGGAGAGCTCGTTGGATATCACGTTTTTCCAGGTATTTCTTATTTTTGGGGTAGCGGGGTTCGTCAAAAGTATGCAGTGTGGGTACTCGTTGGATGCGGAATTAAATTCTGCATCCAACAAGCTCTCCCGCCTGAAATTTGAGTAAAAATACAGGGAGATATGTCGAAAATACGAACAAAAAAAGAAGGTTTTTTTATGACAAATATGTCAATTCTACCATTATGGTTGACTCATTTTATTGAAATTCTATTGGTTCCTGAATTCCAACTCACAAAATTTATTATTGGCACGTTTTCTTATTAAGCCCATTTTAGACCCCAAATTTCCTCTAATGGAGATGTTGCGTACAACATTAAATGCTGTGACCCATCAATGGACCGTGTTTGTACAGACTATCATTGGTAGGGAGAACAAGCCCACATTGGATCGATTGTGGGATGATCTCACACAAGAGGAGACACGGAGAGGATACTTACAAGGCAGTTCATCACATCACAGGGATGATGAGAAGAATGTTGCATTAGCAGCGAAGGGAAAGAAGAAGAAGAAGTTCGAAAAGGTTTCCAAGGATGGAGCCAAACAGCATGATGGGGAGAAGAAGGACATGAGAAAAGTGAAATGCTTTGCATGTCAGAAGATGGGACACTGTGTTGAACAGTGTCCAAACAAGAAGAAGAAGAAACAACAAACAGCAGCTTCAGTAGATATTGATGAGTTTGCTACGAGATTTGAGAGATATTTTTCTCTCTTTGTAGGTGTTAGTGTTGAGAGAGCATCTTCTATCACCAGCAGGGACTTTCAGGACCACATGGAGCATTCCATAATTGTTGGGCATTCGTTGAGTGTTACCACTACTTCCTCCACTTAGTACATTGATAGTGGAGCTTCCGGTCATATGACAGGTGATCAAGACATGTTCACTGATATGTCAGAGACAGGGTTGGAGTTGGAGGTTGTATTGGGAGATGACACAATGGTGAGAGCAGTTGGGCAAGGGATTGTCCGAATTGAGAGAGAGTCCATGCAACCTATGTTTCTAAGGGATGTATTGTATGTCCCTGGGCTGAAGAAGACCCTTGTTTCGGTTTCCAATATTGAGGACAGAGGCTTTGGTGTATATGTCCTTGATTGGAAAGTTCACATCTTTCCCAAGACAGCAGGTCCATCTGATTCGCATGTGATTGGAGTCGAATGCAGGAAACTGTACAAGCTTCTTTTCCAACCACATCATGCACTGTCACACAATCAGGGCAGCAGTGAGTTGTGTGAGTTATGGCACGAGAGGATGGCCCATCTTCACCATCCAGCTTTAAGGATGTTGAGAGAGATGACGACGGGTATTACAGAGTTCAGCACAAATTCGGGTGGTGTGTGTAGAGGATGTGCTTTGGAAAAGTACACCAAGACTGCTTTTCCAAGCAGTGATTCCAGATTAGAGGGAGTGCTTCAATTGATACATTCATATTTGTGTGGTCCCATGTCATCTACCTCTTTCACATAATATGAGTATTACGTCACATTCATCGATGACTTTTCCAAGAAGACCTAGATCTATTTCCTTAGAAGAAAGAGATCAGAGGAAGTCTTACTTCGGTTCCAAGAGTTCAAAGCTCTTGTGGAAAACTAGACAGGAAAGAAGATCAAGGTACTTTGGTCAAACAATGAGGGTGAGTATACTTCCTATGCATTCGATGAGTATTGTCAGCAGGAGGGGATCAAGAGGCAGTTGACAGTTCCTTAAACTCCACAACATAATGGAGTGAATAAAAGGAAGAACCGTTTGATAGTGGGTGCAGCTAGAGCCATGTTGCATGATCAGAGTCTTCATTTCTTTCTATGGGCAGAGGCCTATAGCACTGTTGTTTATGTTCTGAACAAGAGTTTGCACCGTGCATTGGGGTGCAAAACTCCTGAGGATATGTTTACAGGGAAAGTGCCTAAGATAGGTCAATTTTGGAGTTTTGGTTGCCTTACATACTCTCATGTCCTTTCTGAGAAGAGGACAATGTTGGAGGCTACAAGTGAGTCGGGTATCTTTGTTAGTTATGATGAGACATCGAAGGCTTTTCGCATATACCTTCCTACACAAAGGAAAGTTGTGGTGAGAAGGGAGGTGAAGTTTGAGGAGGAGAAAGCCTTCAGGAGGTCTCTATATTCTGAGATGGAGGAGTAGCAGAGTACTCCATAGGTGACAGTTCAAATTTCAGCGAGTCAGAGTACAGGGTCACTGGTTTCAGGTGTGACTGGGTCACAGGTTACAAGTTCATCAGTTTCAAGGGCTTAGTCCACAGGTACTTCTGGTACAGGTGCAGGTTCACGGATCACAAGTTCATAGGTTACACCTTCATGTGATTCGGGTTCTAGTGGTACAGGTTCAGATTCACTAGGGACAGGTTCTCATATTGTTGGTACTTCTTCAGGGAGACAGGTGTTTGATAAGGAGGTAGAGGAGAGTCTAAGACAGGATGCTTCCTCAAGGAAGAGAAAGCCAAGTTGGCTTAAGGAGTTGATGAAGGAAGCAGAGAAGTTAGTTGGACCAACCAAGAGGGAGGTTAGAGAGAGCAGGGCACTTGAGAGGTTCTCCAGCTATATGGCACAGGTGACTAGCTTGCGTGACACCGTTCCTAGCACTTATGAGGAGGCTTCCGTACACCAAGTTTGGAGAGATGCCATGATGAAAGACTACAATTCCATCATGAAGAATGGGGTGTAGGAAGTGGTTCTGAGACCATAGGGGAAGTTAGTTGTGACTTCCAAGTGGCTTTACAAGATAAAGCATGTTGCAGATGGCAGCATTGAGAAGTTCAAAGCTCATTTTGTTACGCGTGGGTTCTCACAGGTAGAGGGAGTTGACTATGATGAGACCTTTGTGTCAGTGGCCAGATTTTCTTCGATTAGAGCAGTGATCTTCGTCGTGGCAAAGATGGGTTGGAAGATCCATCAGATGGATGTGAAGACCGCTTTTCCCAACGGTTTTCTACAGGAGGAGGTGTGTCTGGAGCATCCACAGGACTTTGAGGTGTATGAGAGAGATCATCATGTTTGCAGGATGAAAAAGGCCTTGTATGGTCTGAAGCAAGCCCCTCGGGCTTGGAACTCCAGGATCAATTCCTACTTGCTTTCAATTGGGTTTCAGAAGAGTGAAGAAGATCCCAACCTATACTACATTGTGGTTGGTGGTGTTACACTTATTCTTCTGCTATATGTTGATGACTTATTCATTACCAAGGGAGAGCACCCGATTGAGGCTTGCAAGAAGGATCTTGCTTCAGAGTTCGAGATGACTGACCTTGAGATCATGCACTATTATTTGGGGATGGAGGTTTGGCAGGAGGATGGACATGTTTTCCTGGGGCAAGGAAAATATGTTGCAGATGTTCTGAAGAGATTTCAGATGACTGATTGCAAACCCATGTCTACACCCATGATCACCAACCGGGTGAAGCGTCATGCTTCTGAGGGAGATTTGGTGGACCCTGCTCTATATCATCAGCTTATTGGTTCGTTGATGTATCTGGTCAACACCAGACCAGATATGATTTTGCAGTGAACACTCTCACTAAGTTCATGGTGGAGCCCAGGAGAGTGCATTGGACTGTTGCAAAACACATATTGAGATATCTTGCAAGTACAATTGATTATGGATTGGATTAAAGGAGATCTGGTGGAGTAGGATTGGTTGGATTTACAAATTCAAATTGGGTAGGTAGTGTTTCGGATCAGAAGAGAACTTCTAGTTGTTGTTTCATCTTGGGTTCGGTAGTTGTGTCATGGTTCAGCGGGAAGCAAAAGTCTGTGGCATTGAGTTATGTTGAGGTCGAGTATATGGTAGGTAGTCAAGCTAGTTGTGAGGCTTTGTGGCTTCGCAAGCTGATGGTGGACTTATTTGGTCAGGAGTTGAGTCCTACAATTATACATTGTGATAATCAGAGATGCATCAAGCTCTCTAAGAATCCAGTATTTCATGACAAGTTGAAGCATATAGAGATCAGATATCACTTTATCAGAGACTATGTTCAGAGAGGGGATGTTCAGTTGCAGTATGTTTCTATAGATGAGCAAGTGGCTGGCATTCTCACAAAGGCTTTGGGTAAAGGGAAGCATGTCTACTTCAATGATAAGTTGGGAGTGGTGAAAAACACCTTCCTCGGTAAGAGGGAGTATTGAAAAGTTACCTAGGAAGTGTTTGTCCACCTAGACTTGCCTTGGGGTGGACAAGGACACTTAAGTTGTGACCCCTAGTCAATTTGCATTTAATGAAGTTAGAAGCACTTTCTGTTTTTAAAGTGATTTTATTAAAAAGGCTAGGTCATGGTTTCCCAAAGTTCATATTTAAATAAACTTAAGTGAGTGATTATTTTAAAAGGGGTTGTTTAACTTTATTAAATGACATAAGGTCCACTAAATGTCATTTAATTAATATTTAATGGAGCATTTAATGTGAACCCTTCATCTAATCTAATCTTGACCATTAGATTGAAAGAGGAAGTTACCATGAACAAAAAGGGCTAGGGCAAGACATTTCATCATTCATTGTGATCATTTCCAAAAGATATTTTTGGAGAGAGAAGAAGAAGATAAAGAGAGAGGGTTTGAAGAGATTTCAAAACCAAGAGAGAGAAATTAATTTCTAGCATAGAAATCGAGAAAGGGCAGATATTTCGAGGAGGGAACTGAAATCAAGAAAGGGAACATATTTCGAGGCTGTCATTTCTGCACAGAAATCGAAGTGACCGTACTGTACAATCTACACAAAAATAGAGGAAATTCGTACTGTACAGATTCGACACGGATTTCAGGGTAAAGTACAGAAATCTGTACTAAACGAATTCTGCATGAATCTCGAGGTGAAAAGTACATAATTAATTGTTGTTTTTGGCACGAATTTCGAGGAAGGAAAATCAGTAGTAAAGGTTCAAATTTTGGGATAGAAAATTGATAAGTATTGTTGATTGAGTTTCTGTATTTTTTATTGAAGAAATAATAAATCTCTCTCTCTCAGAAACAGGTTTTCCCTTAGGGGTTTTATCTTGGACCATTGGTCAAAAACAACTATCATTTTCATGTGTTTGGTTGTCTAAAAATTTATGAGTTTGAAATGTTGGTAGAAAAGAAAACATTCTGACTTGTCTAATTTTGAAAAAGAACTTCATGTGTTTCAGTTTCTGTCAAATTCTGTCTAAAATTTGTGCATAGAGGGATTGGGCTTTAAACTATGCAGAGAAGGCAAAAGACTTGAAACTGGGTTGGGGTTCTTTCAAAAACTTTCAGGTGGTACATGACTCTAGCTATTGTTGTTACGAACATGCAGGAAACTAAAGATGGTGTAGATTCATATAGCTGGAAATATATGAGAAAGGTCGCTTCCAAAGGTGACCTTGCATGCACATGCTAATCAATAAGATGTGATGTTACCACTAGCTAAAAATCGACATGCAAACCTTCACTGAAATGGCATAACATCAAAGCATCAACTAGGAAGTAAAAACAACAATAACTTTATAAGGTATTCACCTAATCCAAAACTCTTATTTGAGAAACAAGACTGTTGTGTATTCAAAACCCTTAATTGTAGTAGAATTTAATTAGTGTTCCAGTAACATATACCAACAAGATATGAAAAGATGGACAGCCACACATAACAAACCCTTAACTTTCCATTAACTTTCCAAAACATATTTATACGGCTCAAGAAAAGAATTCTCTCCCAAATCCAACCATAAGCTACAAATGGAGAGAGCTACTCTTTAAATAGGGTAAAGCTCCATTTCCTTACAACAAACAATGATTTGTTTTCTTATATCCACTAATCTCTCCAACAACAATAAAATAGGCTTAGAGTTATATAGATCCATGCTTTTTTTTCTCCAAGGAAAACAATACAATAATGCTCTCTCACATAACCAATTCATTTGACAATTCAAACAATAATAAAATAATGAGAGTAGTTATGCCATTTGATCCGTACACCTCTCTAATAGAAGTTGCTCCACTAGCATATCCTCAAATAATGTGCGATAAAACCATTTGACCCTCAAACCTCTCAAATAGAAGTTTCTCCACTGTTACTGGATGAAATAGCAAGCCAAGCCACTGGTAAGCATATGAAGGAGGAAGCAACCACTGTCACCTTAGTCACTTCTCCAAACTTCTTTGGAAGCTGGAACCTCCAAGGGGAGAGCCCTTATGATAACCTACAAAACACTTAGGGACAAAAAGAATATGTCTTCTATGCAAGAGTGAGTTAGAGAGCAATGCCTTATATGAACCAGTTAGATAATGAAGAAGACATACTAAGCAAACTTCCAAGTTAATGTAGATGTAATTAGTGTTTCAATGTCATTCAAATAACCAAAGGAAAAATTGAAGCATTAAATTGAGAATTTGACATTCACCTTAGATATTCAACAATTATGGCCATTGACTACCATCATTCATATGTGACCATTCAATCAAACATAAATGTAATGGTAGCAGTATGTAATTAGCCAAGAAGCAATAGGTCTGATATAAATAGGACAGCAGTAGTATGATAATGACAGTCCTAATTATGATGATTTATAGCAGCATTCATGTAATCAAAAGAAAGTAATTTATACACTCAATGTAATCACACCATCTTCAACCTTTTGTCACCAGTCTATAGCAGTGTATGACAGTCATCCATAGTAAGTTTCAAGCCTATATCAACAATATATAATGTAAGTTTCTGACTTTGAATTCAACAACAATTAAACACACAGTTTGACTAACCTTTTGATGTTGGTTTTGTATATTTATCTTGCAAGTTTAGGTGGCTATCATAAGGGACAATCCGCCACGTTTTGCAGACTAGGGCTGGTAGAAGAAAAGGGTTGTAACAGCCCTTGTATGGTTGCCAAAAGAGAGGGTCGAGGCCACTAGGAAGGGGACGGAGGACTGTGAGGGGGTGGTCGAGGGTTGGATAAGGCCTAGGAAGGGAGGCCCTGGGTAGATAATGAGGGTAGATAGGAGTTCAAGGCTGTGGGAGGCCACAGAAGGTAAGGTCAAGGGTGTTTAGAGGCAGGCCAAGGATATTTTGGGTCATCCCTAGGGCTGCCTGAGGGAGAAAAGGGCAGGTCGATCCCTAGAAAGAAGAGGTTGAGGTGGATTGGAATTTGGAAGCAAGGCGAAGTTTTAGGAGGCAGGCCAAAATTGTAGGGCCCGAAATTGTAGGGGCCAAAAATTTTGGGAGGCCCTAAATTGGCCAAAATTTTGATTTTTGGAATTTTATAAATTATTAGGGTTTTTAGATACAAAATGCAGACCTAAACTCGACTAAATCTACCATGCAAATGCAAAATTTTGAAGGATGAGAGGTTTGGGACAAGGGCTTTAAGGTTTTGCCCTAACCCTAGGGAATCTAAGTATGTGACCAGCCTTCCTTTGTGAAGTTTGTCCTAGGTTTGGCAACAAAAACTAAATACCTAAGGCTCTAACCCTAGGAATCCTACAATGGACATACTTCTGTGAACCAAGGAGAGTAAAGGCTGAAAAATGGCCTAGCCAAGAAAAAATGCAACTCTGATGGCTACCATTCAATCCATGAACATGTATCATTCATCAACATTCAACAAAGAGAGATCAAGAAAATCCCTAGATACCTCCTTGTGTAAGCGTTTAGCCAACAAATCAAAGCACCACCTTTAGCAAGAGCATAGAACCAAAGAAACTTCAAGAGATTGCCTTTCAAACCCAAAAAATCATCTTCCTCAAGAGGTGTGCATCACTTCTAAAGAGCCCTAGTTGGGTAAAAAGGTAATATGTTGTTTGATCCCACTTGTCTTATGTTCAAATGAAGTGAGGAGAGGTTTATTTATAGCCTCTCACACTCACTTTACAAAAATATCCAGGGCGACATGCCTTTAAAATGTCAATATGAAATTATAACAAAAATAATTTAAAATAATATAGTATATGAGTAACAGGGGTCTTTTTCCCCATAGTTTACCCAAAAGTGGCTAAAATAGCTAAAAATAAGCAAATCACTCCAAACGAAAGATGAGAGTGAGCAAGAAGGAGGGCGTCATGCCCAATCCAACCCCGAGAATGCAGAAAATCCCTCAAAGCATTTCCCAAACCAGCAAGACGACCTAGCATGGAGAATGACATCATCATGAAAAGTAGCCCAAGGAGAGAGGGAGCTAGAGTGCAGAGTGACTAGGAGGGTGTTTTGGGTGACTATGAAGAGAGACCAAGGCCTCGCAGCTGAAAACAATGTCACCAATGCAAGGAAACAAGTTCGGGGTCATGTGACCCAGTGATCAACCCCTAAGAGCCACGGACACCAACCCCGAGGTTAACCTCAACAAAGGGCAGTCGACAGTGTCATTAAGCCATAGTACTCCTAAATGAGGGACCAAAGGGCCCGACCATGACCACCACGGCTGAATAACACCCCTCCTAGTCAAAAAAATGGCATCTCTCTCCTTAGGGCACATTTGAAGGTGCACTAGGTCAAGGTGCAGCGTAACACTCCACTAACATATCTATCCTCAAATAATGTGCAATAAAACCACTAAAGGGGCACGTGTGGGTCCTCCATAATATGGACCAAGTAAAATCTCTCAAAATAGCACATGCGGCCTATTAGATCTAGATTATAGGGTTCAAAACCTCCTAGATATCCGCCAAGCTATGTTGCACAAAACTCCTAAAATGCCCATGTATCGGTAAACTCCTAAAATGCCCATGTATCGGTACCAGAAACTCACGAAAACTCAAAAATTTCTAGGAGACCTCCAAGGGTCCATGAGCGGCTTCAGACCAATAGGAAACTAAAAAAAACCTAGTTTATGGAAATGAAAACAAATTTACCTTGAAATCGTTTCTAAACCTACCTACAAATTAATCTCTCATTCTTATTTTATTGTGAGATAATGTGTTATTCAAATATAATATATATATATATATATATATATATATCGTGTTTACCCCGACCTACCAATTTGGAGGATCACGTTTCCAAGCGTTCCCGTTTCTAAAACTTGTACACGTTTCCACATTTCGTGCAACTTAGCCACCAAGGTGGATGTCCCGTCAATCAAGTGAATGAAAGGTATACAAAAAATGTTGCATGAGCTAGACATCCTATCATCATGTGTGAAATGAAACCTTCAAGAGTGGACGTATTTCTTCTTCTAAGGTTTTGACCAAGTAAAACCCCTTCAAGCAGCACATCCCTTTAAATAGTAAGAACATGGTACAAGAACTCCTCCAAGAGGCACAACTTATCAAAGACCAACTAACAAACTTTCCAAGCTGGCACATGTAGCTTCTTCCAAGGTGGACCCACCATCAATAGGCATAGAAAGGTGTGCAAAGAAACCAACTTTCATTTCATCATACAATCTAGTCGAACAGATGTTTGTAATATCCCAAATACAAATTTTTAAGAAACCCTTGCAAGCAATTTTAAAATATCTCATACATGAACAAGAAAAACATCATTGGCATTTTATTATGAATGAAGCTCAGTTTACAATCTCTAATCGTTGCTAGAGCAGCTGAAGCCACACAAAAAGCAAAGCAAACACCGGGAATATGCCATGGCTCTTCTACTAATAGCTAGCCAAATCACAACATGAAGCTCAAGTAAAGACGTTGGATGGATCCTCCTCCTTGTCTCACCACCAAAAACTAAACCACAATGGGTGGAAGAGTTTTGCCAAACCCTAATGAAAACTATGGACTAAACCCCAAACAGTCATAAGAACTCAACATCAAATCAGTATGTCCCCCAATGAGGCATTGCTCATCTTTTAAACTTTCTCTGGACTCCAATACCATGGAACAGTCAATACCATCCACCATGTGATTAGTCACTTTTCTAGAGATAAACAACACCATGGAGCACCCAATACCATCCATTAGGCTATTAGTCACTTTAGAGAAACAACTTTTATGAGCTAAGTGACATCAATAGGAACTCCTTTTCTTCACTAACTATAGCCTTGAGAGCTATTCATTAGGGGAATTTTGAGGTCTAAAATGAGCCTCCAAACAAAAAAAGTACTATCAAAATCAACTTTAAAAGAACCAATCACATTCCAAGAAATGACATCATCTATTATAGTTGATGTGGCATTGCTTGAGTTAAAGGTACTTACTTGTCAATTTCTAAATGGTGAATGTAAACCCATAGTTTACTATACTCATAATTATACTCATAATGGAAAAAATAGCCATACATTACTTTTGAATATAATATTTATATGCTTAGTACTTTTAAGTACTTCTAAAATAAAATACTTTAAAATAATTTCATATATAATAAATATTTAATATAAAACCTATTATTAGAAGCAAATATAAAACTTAAAGTCAAAATTCTATGACTTACTTACTTCATATAATGAATATGGATGTAATTACGTACTTCATATTTTTATTATATAATATATAATAATATATTATATTATTATATATTATATAATAATAAAAATACTAATCATTCAAATTTCATTTCATGATTTAAATTTTCATTTATAGGTGAATATTTTGTATGATAAATATGTGGTAGCACTAAATTTATATAAAATATTAAATAAGTTATGAGGCACTTATAAAATATTATTCAAGTTTTAATTTATGTGTGTGTGTATATATATATATATATTGGTTATAAAAAAATAGAATATAATATTGTTATAAATAAATAATTTATATATTTATGATAAATAAATGTTGATATAAATTTAAAGTTTAAATTTTAAGTGTGTAGATTTAACTTTTAGTTAAATTAAACTAAATAATATTAACTATATTTAATTGTATTTAATATTTATTTTTAAAATTTTAATTTATAATCACACATATAAGTTTAAAATTATTTAATAAATATTAGTTAAATTGGGTTTATAGGAAGGAAAGAAATATTTTAACGTCCACGAGGCTAAGAATAGCCTATGGGACAGACCAACTCGCACATTGTTTTCTGCAATTCAATCCTTTGTCTGTTCAACTTGATGATGAACGCCCCCAATTTTTCCACGGTCCCCTCATTAAATAACTCATCCCAAGATTTATCCGCCAAGACCTTTGCAGACCTGTCTCTATTGTCCTTAAAGGCTTCACACTCTAAAATGAAGTGTTTTTCTGTCTCCACCTTATCAACGGTGCAAAAAATACACACTCTTTTTGCCCAAGCTTCTTTTGGCCTTTTCTAGCGCCTGGTCTCACAACGGAGTTGAAGGGAATTAGTTTTTAATTGAGCAATGAGAATTTTGGCTTTCCAAGGTATATTGGCCCCTATGTACGCCTTTGGATGCTGATTGTAGATAGGGTTAAACTCTTCAATATAATACTTTCTCTTTCTCCCTAACTCTTTATCCCAAGTTCGCTTGTGGAACTTATTGATAACAAAAGCCTTTATTTCTTTATTATTCGTAGGACACGTGCTCAAGCACATATCCCACTTGCTAAGCCATTTAATATTTTGCCACATCCAAGTCTTCTTTCTTTTGCACAATATGTCATTGAAAACAACCTTAGGCCATCTACCTTCTTCCATTTGCTCAACTCTTTTTAGATATCTTATGAGTCTTACCATAGCAATTGCTTCAATAGAAGCCACCCCCATTTCACTAAGCATGATTTCGTATGGCACTGAACTCTTAATTTTGAACTTGCTTGTGATCATGTGTTTTTGAATCTTTTCTATTTGCTTCCACTATAAGTCAGAGGTACTGTTGGCCCAAACTTCACAGCCATAGAAAACAACCGCGATCACTAAGAGCCCAAAAAGGGTTTGCATAGTTTTCCAGTCCCATAACTCTGCCTCTCTGCACCTATTTTGGAAAGCATAAAACGCTTTCCAACCTCCCAGAGTTCTTTTTTTTCCTACAGCCTTCCCAACTCAAACTTTTGTTGAAGTCGATTCCGAGGTACTTGTAATCTTCCACTACTTCAAGAGTATTGTCTTCAAAGTAGAACTTATGTTGTTTATGTTTTCTTTTGCTAGAGAAAACTACCACTTTCATCTTGCTAGTATTTACTTGCATCCCAACTGTTCTACAAAAGTGCTCAAGGGAAATCAAGTGCTCTTGCAAGCCAAGAGCAGACTTGGCAATCAAAATAAGGTCATCTACATACAAAAGAAGCCTTATCACAGACTCGCCCATGAGGACGCCATCCACTCTTCAAGTTTGTCAATATATAAGCCAAAAAGGGTAGGGGATAATGGGCACCCTTGCTTGACCCCAATATCGCTTCTGAAACTTTTGGAGATACCATCTGATGTTCTGATTTTGACTTTGACCTCCTCATAGAGCCTGTGAACAGCTGCTCTAAAATGTATAGGAACCCCAAGTTCCTCCATTCTGTGCCATAGTTTATCCCTGGGAACCGTGTCAAAAGCTTTTTTGAAATCGACAAAGCAACAAAAGGCTTCCCCTTTTTTCTCCCACACTTTTTCAATGATGTGCCTTAAAGTAATACCATGGTCCACCATGGAATGTTTAGGTCTAAACCCTGCTTGTCCTTTAGCACGCTTGTCCATTTCTTCCGCCCACTTGCTAATTCTATTTTCTAGCATGCTTCCAAAAAGCTTTGCAAACAAGGGGCTTATCGTTGTGGTCCTATAATTGGAGGGATCGTTGACATCCCCGCTCTTGAAAAGAGAAAAAGAGGAATTGCGAGGCTAGTTGTCCAATCTGTAGGGAATCCTTGCTGAATGATGTTGTTGAAACTTCCTGTAATGTGAAGTGCAAGAGTTTTTGAACCCCACTTTAGATATTCAGCTTGAAGTTCTACTAAATCTTTGGCTTTTCCAACACCCAACTTCTTAATACCCACCTCAATCTCTTGCATGGTGAAAAGCTTAGTAATGGTGGCGGTGTTGACTAAGGGGGGAGGGGGTTCAACCTTAGGATTCCGCTCATAGAGTTGCCTTGCATACTCAAGCCACTGGTCCACTGTAATATTGTTTTCAATTTGCTTCTTGCTCGCTTGAAGTTCCTTCCAAAATAGTTTGGGATTGTTTTTCCCAAGGAAGATTAGCTCTTCCCTCCTTGAGACTATGAAATCAATTTTTTTCATCCTTATAATATGCTTGTAGTTTTTTAAGTCTCTTTCTTTTCAGTTTGACTCTCTCCACCTTCTCCTTGCTTTTTTGCACTCCTCATCGAACCAAGCATTAACAGGAAAGCAATTTGTTTCACATTTCCTATTCTTTGCTCTTTTGCATTTTGTGAGTGCACTTTGAATTAAATTAGTTAGCTACTGATTATTAAGGCCTTGGGACAGAAATTCCTCCCTCTTACAAAGTCTCTCTAATGCCTTCCTAAAGACATTAAAGTTCTCTTGAGTCAAAAGAATTCTGCCCTTTGCAAAAGGTTGTTGAATGTGTTGATTTTTTGTCCCCACCTGCTGCTTATCAGTCCAAGAAAGACTTAGATAGATCGGTTTGTGATCAGATTTTAAATCCCAGAGTTGTTCTCCAATCAGAACTTCCTCCATTTTCTCGCATAAGCCATGCGAACAAATTGCATAATCCACCACACTTGCTCCATTGTAGGTATTACAGGTGAAATTACCATAGTTTGACCATCTAGGCAAACCATTGCAAATTACTAAATTGAAAGTTCCACATAAGATAAGCAACTATTCTCCAAAGAAATTGCAGCTTTTGTTGTCTTTTGAAATTCTTGTCCATTGATGATTTCTTTCTTCTGTAAGCCAAATAGGATTGCAATCTTCCCTTTGACAAAGAATGCTAGCTTATTCACTTGCGGTCCTGGCGTTGAAATCTCCTACTAGAAGGATTTCACCTACTTGAGAATACTTCGCAATATCGTTTTTAAACGCTGCGAAAGAGTCTTTATGGTCGAGCCCCCTCCATTTGTAAATTTTTGAAATTTGTGGGGCGAAGTAGCATGCTGCAATTCTGATGACATTTCCATTTTCTGATATTTTAAACCATATAAATTGTTTATTTGAGTCTTCTTTTTCTAGTTGAATGCAACGATTTACCTTTTTCTTCACTAAGACCATGATACCACCATGACCTTTTCCATTCTCTGCTGCCTTGTTCCATACTGCCAGCTTCATATATTTTTCAGAAAGGGGTGTCTTGCACCCTTCATGTTCATGTGTTTCCACAAGACATATTATGTCCCTATCTTCTGCAATAGGTCCTAGTCCAGATCCACGCTTCCACGGGTATCCTCTGTAGTTCCAACATACTAAGCTTAAGGGAACCTGGGTAGACCTTGATTGGTATTTGCTTTGGCATACAAGACTCAAAGTTGAGTCTACACCCCTATTTGCCCATCCTGAACTTGCTACGATATTTTCTGCTAAGGGATTTGCTATCACTTCTTGATTATTGTTTTGTTGTCTTGCTTTAGAAGGAGGACCAAAAACAGCAATAACAACTTTGCCTTTGTATAACCATGCTCTTTTTCCCTCATCTCTTGCTGCTCTGACCTTTGACAACTTTTTTTTATTTCCTCTTGCTGCATGATAGTTAAGTCTTCCTTTAGAAAAAAGCGAGAGCCCTTTAAAAGATGCTTCTTAATTAGAAGAGTTTGCATGTCACGTGCACTTGCCATGATGACTTTTATGGGTCGGGCTCTCTCATCACTAGGTTTACCCACCCTCCATGCTTGACAAATTTGGCCTTGCCAATTCAATTTGTCTTTTAGAAAGTCGCTTGCAAGCTCCGGGGTTCATTCATTCTTACCATACTCGCTTACACCTTTAATTATTATGTTTGTTTCTCTGACTTGTCTTTCTTTGGTTTCGTTTCCTTGTTTGTTGTCTCCTTGGTTGCTTGCTTCTTTTTCATTTTCTATATTAACATGCTTGCTAATAACTTGTGCCCACGTTCTGGAATTTTTGGTGGAACCTCCATTTTCTGCTTCTCTTACTTTCATTCCCTAGTTATTTGTTTTTTCATCTGTTTTCCCTTCAACATTGGGTGTTTTATGATTCAACACCCCTCTCTCTTCCCTTGCTAATTCTTTCATTCTTTGCCAGTCTGCCTTCATATCTTGCCACTCATTCTTGCCTACCAGAATAGCTTCTTACAACAATGTCGCTTGACCTTTTAAAACCTTGTTGCATTCTGCTAAACATTGATTTTCTACTGTTAACAGATGGATTTTAAGGTCCCTCTCATGCTCTTTGACTTCCAAAACCTCCACTCTCTTCTTGATATTGAGTAGCTCTTGTACATATAGATCAGATGACCAGGTGAGAGGTGTGGATGTGTGATTGTGTAGGGCAAGATCAGTGTTGTTTTTACCCCTGTTGCTATCACCTCTTTGCCATAAAGACTTGTTTGTTTGTTTGTTAGTCTTCTTTTGAAACTATGTTCTTCTTGTCTCTTCCCACTTTAGACGGGCAGCTCTCCGTTTTAAAATACACCAAAACTGCTTGGCATTAACCCAAACCCACTTCCATGTTTTGCTCAAGGAAACAATTTTCACTTAACCTAAGTTGTTGGTTATGGGTGATGCCAAGTGTGAATCCATGCCTACTGCCTTCAGGCTGCCTGCTCCTCACGCTACCCTCACTCTGCTCCTCGTTGAATGAAGCCTTTGCTCCTTACGCTGCAACTGAATGAATCCCCTCTCATGATGCACGCCTCACACCTCTGCTCCTTCACGCTCACGATGCCGCTCCTTCACACTCTGTTCCTACACGCTCACGCTGCCTCCTCTGCTCCTTCACGCTGTCGCCAATGCAACAGTGTATTGCTCATGCTTCATCACCTCGTGGCTCTGAATCTCAAAATAGCCGACAGAGAGGGGAACGGGAATGCGTTCCATCCATTCTCGGCTCTTTACTGCTGCTCACGAACTGCTCCTTCACGCTGCCGCCTCCTCTGCTCCTTCCCGTTGTCGCCTCTACTCACGACCTGCTCCTTCACCTCTGCTCACGACCTCACCTCTGCGCATGACCTGCTCCTTCACCTGTTGCTCATGCACTTACTTTATTTTATTTATTACTACTTTCTTTTAGTACATCTATGTACTAAAGTACTTAACTTTCTAGTCATATCTATGTACTAATGTACTTATATTTCTAGTAATATCAAAGATATTTTTTCTTATTTTATTTTTAGACATCTTTTCAATTTAACTCAACCATAATTACATAAACTGAAATGCAAGAGGTGAGTTGTAGATAAATCTTCCCCACAAAATGACTAACTCATATTATTTTATTATATCTCTTATGAGGCCCATTTTAGACCTCAAAATTCCCCTAATGCCAACTGCAACAGCAATGGATCCTCATATAAAAGGAAGCAACAACGGAGGCATTAGATTGATCTAGATAAAATGCATATTTTAGGGAAGGGTTGACCTATCCAAGTGAATTTTAGTGTCGACCTATGTCTATTAATCCTTGGGCCGACCTATCTTTTCTTGATATATTTTGGAGGAAGAACACACGTCTATTAATACACCTTTCCTAGTGCCCATCTTAATTTTTGTATTGGAATTTGGATGTTTGTAATATCCCAACTGATATTCTATTGTACTTTGGTAATATGTTTGTTGTTCAGATACTCAAATTGTGCTAGAAAGATAAATAAAATGTGCATGCAAAAAGTGTCATGCCAAACGGCCCTAAAAAATCGTTGATCTAGAGAGATAATAGGGTAAAGACTTTTAATGAGAAAAAATACACATACCACTGATAATGATGTTGATAGTCTGCCAATAGATGAGATGCATGCAGGTTATGCCAGAAAGATAAGATAGTGCTCCTCTCCAGCAGTTGACACCCAGCTAAAAGAATGGCCTCCTTCTGCTGATCTTGACGTTTTTTAGGGAGGAAGTGTCAGTTGCTGCTGAAACTTTCTAAGAATGAGGGTATAGGGCTCTTGGAGAGATAAGGAGATACATGCAGAAGTTTATACTCCTTCAAGCCACCTAGTGAATTGATCTGCTTCAGAAGGGATGACGCCCTCTTTCCTCACGTTTTTGTTGGAGACTCTAAATGTGCCCGAAATGGAATAATAATCACCCAATATGTTGATGTATCCCTGCTGAGAAGAATGGAGGTAGCATGCAGAAACTTTACTGGATTCCTGAAGGCTGGCGAATGGATCTAGGATTTCCAGCTATTTCCCAGCAACGAAAGGTGCACCTGCAATAAAGTCCTTCTAATAGTTGAATGACCAAACCAAGAATAAGAAGATGACGAATACCAATGATAGATCTGGATGATCTATCCCGAAGTGATTAGGGCGGATAGATTTCGCTGCTGAAACCCCTTGCTAGCTGAAGACCTCCGTCTACAACTGCAACTTGCTGCCGCGACACCTACTGTTGTTGCTCTAGAAACCAAACTCAATTATAATAATCATAGATGATCCTTTTGGTTCAATGACCCTTCTTATATAGATTTACTATGTACTTTTAGGGTTTGCATGTCACTTTTAGGGCTTTCACTTTACTTTTGCATGCATGCAATTCTAATTGTTCATTGACTTTAAGACTGAAGAAATAAGGTTTGCATGCTTTATGATATTAACCCCGATGGCCTTCTTTACTATACTTATGACCTAAGTAACAAGACACTTCCAAATAGGGCCCGTGTCCCGTATTCCACGTGTCGGACACGACACTTGCCCTAATATATGTCTGACACCAAAATTTTCGTGTCTCAAAATCTGGACACTTTCCATCACGTGTCGGACACGTGTCCTGATTTCTAGACATGTGTCCTATTGAAAATAGTATAGAGGATAGAGGAAAGGGCTACGACAGTAATGCTAATTTTGACATGGAGTAGGAGGAGGATTGACAGTGGCTACTATTATTGATGAGCTATGATATTCTTCCTTGTAACTATTTAGTATTTTCATTTTGTATGTAGTAGTACTGTAGATACTAGGCTTAGTCCTAAGTAGTATCTACTCTATTTTGTATTTGTTGATGGCATTCTCTTGATATCATTGTAATACATTTTGATTTTGCGGTTTAATGAGAAATATCAAATATGTAGTTTATGGTTCAAATTTCATGATTCATTGATAATTTTATTATTGATTCATCATTGTCAAATTTCAGTTAAATGATATTATGATTGATGTACATTGTATATACTTCTAGGTTTTAAAAAATGTAGATCTTTATGTATTTTTTTTAATATATATATATATATAATTTTTTAATATATATATATATATATAAAACGTGTCCCCCATGTCCTATTTTTGGGGTCGTCGTGTCTCGTGTCAAATACTCGTATTTTCGTGTCCTCGTGTCATGTGACTTAGCTTATGACATAATAATACTGAATTGATGTTCATTTCTGCTCTTAGTGATATTAGGCCTCGGTTATTTCATTTTCTTTAATACCCACTCGAACCTATGAGAATAAAATAGGTTAACGGGTGTCTCTGGTGATTTAATTAAAAGACATTACAGTCCTCACTACTGGAAATTACTTGTCCTCAAGCAATCTCCGACCAATATACAGAATCATCTGTCCTCGTCTCTTCTTGTCCATTTTTAACAACCAGTTTATTCCACTGTTAGGTGGCTCTTCTTTTTCTTCGAATTTATGTTTCTTCTCACCCATGCTCTGTAATCCCTCCTTGTATCTTCTTGGGTATGTGTGAGGATTGAACGTCCTAGATTTGGCTCCTCTTCCGAATTCCCTAGGGCGCATCATACTTTTGTCTGGAGGTCTACCTAGAAAGCCCTTTTCATACCATTGGTCCTTTCTTGAAGTCTTACGTGTTGGAGTTGGCCATTTTCTCGTGCGAGTCTTGTCCACATGCCTGAATATGGTGGTCATCCCTTTTGATGTGGCGAACCCTTAAGCTTCATTGGGCATTCCCCTTAGGACTACCCTTTTCCCATTTGGTGCCAGGAACTCCATCTCTAATGTTTGGTAATTTGTTGAGTATTTCCCAATTGAGTACAAACATTGTACTCCCAAAACAATACCCATGTCTGGCACATCTATCACATAAAAGTCGTCAACCAATGTGTAATTCCCAAGTTGTACCTGTAACTAAGATATCCTCTGTGTGCATTGCATCCTGTGATTGCCAGCCATGACAACGGTAAAGCCCTCAAAGTCCTCAGTGGGAAACTTTTCCTCTCTACCCAAGAGGCGTCTATAATGTTGTGGGCGGCCCCACCATCAATCAAAGCAATGGCACGATGTCCTTGGATACTTCCCCTGATCCTGATAGTGTGGAAGGTGGGGACTCCTGTAAGGGTAGCAATAGTTTCTCTCTATGGCAATTGTTCCAATTTTGTACTATGTAGTTCTCCATCCTATTTCTGCTCCAATTCATCTTCCTCACTGCTATCTGGAAGTACTTCGATGAGGTCTACCTTCCCTTTACCCATACATCTGTGGTCGAGTACCCAAGGTTTTTTGTAATTGAAACATAAGCTCTTCCTTCTCAAATCTCATCTTGTGCCCTCGTTCAACCATTTTTTCTGTGGTCAATATTTTCCTTGTTTTTTGACAAATTGGTAAGTTTTTGTGGAGGCTTGTTCTTGGGAACATAATCTTGTAGGTCACGAGCCCCACTGATAGCATCTTGCAGAGTAATTGGCTTGTAAACCTTCACCCATCCATAGAGTGACTCGGCTAGTGCCTCCGTAAATAGCATAATCAACGGACTCTCTGACATGCTAGATACCATAACGGAAACTCTCTGGAATTCGGATATGAAGGTCTCTGCACTACCTGTCTGCTTGATCTGGGCTAGCTCCCTGAAATGAATCTCTGGGTCCTTATCAAAGCGCTCGATGAGCCTTTGTGTGAAGTCACTGTATGAGGTGATAGTGTTGTGACCAAGTTGCACCAGTCAGTTGTACCACCACTCATGTGCTTCTCCATCTAAATGTAAAGTAGCCAACTCGAATGCATATGTCTCACTTATGGGGTTAAGTTAGAAGTAGGTGTCCAACTTCTGTACCCAAATTCTAGCTGAACAACTAGATGTCCCATCAAAATTAGGAATGGTCAACCTGCCCACAATTTTTTGTAATTCATAGTTCTGGGTAAACTCTCTGTTAAAATTTCTTGGTTGGTTCCTACTTTTCATACTGCAGAAGTCTAAAAATGGCATAGTTGAATGGAACTCATCTCCCAAATCCCTGTATTCCTATAGATAAGCCCCAAATGGTTCACTAGGTTATGTTGGCATGACTGATCCTGCAACGGCATTCTCCAGAAAGTGGGGCATAGTAGGTCTGGAAGGTTTATTGTATATGTGAGGAGTGTTCTACATATTAGTGTATGCATGTTTCCTGGTGGTACTGGTAGAACCTCTATCCACTGGTGAAATAGGTAGACTGTTCTGACCCTGTTATGGCTTAAGAGCTAACCTGTTTATAGCATGCAATACTTCTTTCTACCCTTTAGCTAGGTCATTTAATGCACTAAGTTATGAAATGCCAACCTGTCTTCCTTTTCCCCTGTTCCTTTCCTCTGTCAATGTACTTCTGTTGGGTCCATATCTGAATTTGTATCCTCTAACTGAATATTTTCAAATCCCAGATCCTCTGTGTACCTACCCTTCCTCCTTCTATAAGTCACAAAATAAGCTTCTTCCAGATTCATTTACTTTTCATGTTCAAGCCCACAGCTGGCAAGGAACATGCTCTGATACCACTATAATATCCCAACTGATATTCTATTGTACTTTGGTAATATGTTTGTTGTTCAGATACTCAAATTGTGCTAGAAAGATAAATAAAATGTGCATGCAAAAATTGTCATGCCAAACGACCCTTAAAAATAGCTAATCTGGAGAGATAATAGGGTAAAGACTTTTAGTGAGAAAATATACACATACCACTAATAATAAAGTTGATAGTCTGTCAATAGATGAGATGCATGCAAGTTATGCAGGTTATGCCAGCAGTTGACGCCCAGTTGAAAGAATACCCTCCTGCTAATCTTGACGTTTTTGAGGGAGGAAGTGTTCGTTGCTGCTGAAACTTTCTAAGAATGAGGATATAGGCCTCTTGGAGAGATAAGGAGATACATGCATAAGTTTAGACTCCTTCAAGCCACCTAGCGAATTGATCTGCTTCAGAAGGGTTGACGCCCTCTTTCCTCATGTTTTTGTTGGAGACTCTGAATGTGCCCATAATGGAATAATAATCACCCAATATGTTGATGTAACCCTGCCAAGAAGAATGGAGGTAGCATGCAGAAACTTTACTAGATTCCTGAAGGCTAGCGAATGGATCTGGGATTTCCAGCTATTTCTCAGCAGCGAAAGGTGCACTTGCAATAAACTCTCTCTGATAGTTGAATGACTGAACCAAGAATAAGAAGATGATGAATACCGATGATAGATCTAGATGATCTATCCCGAAGTGATTAGGACAGATAGATTTCGCTGCTGAAACCCCTTGCTAGCTGAAGACCTTCCTCTCCGGCCCCAACTTGCTGCTGCAGCATCTATTGTTGCTACTCTAGAAACCAAACTCAATAATAAGAATCATAGATGATCCTTTTGGTTCAATGACCCTTCTTATATAGATTTATCATGTACGTTTAGGGTTTGCATGTCACTTTTAGGGTTTGCACTTTACTTTTGCATGCATGCAATTCTAATTGCTTTGTTGACTTTAAGACTGAAGAAATAAGGCCTGCATGCTTCGCATGCTTTATGATATTAACCTTGATGGCCTTCTTTACTATACTGATGACTTAATAATACTGAATTGATGTTCCTTTCTACTCCTAGTGATATTAGTCCTCATTTATTCCCTTTTCTTTAATACCTGCTCGAACCTATGGGAATAAAATAGGTTAATGGGTGTCTAGTGATTTAATTAAAAGAGGACATTACAATTTTTGAGGATCGGGAGTGAGGTAGCAGATAAGCATTAAAGCATGCTGCTGCTACTCTATCAGTTTCAAGTATAAAACTATATATATCATAGAAGGTCAGTTGGTGCTGGCAGTTGTGTGACGAATCAGCAAAGTTTCAGTCTACAGGAATATGGGAACATAAAGAAGAATCTTGAGTTTGTAATATGCTATGCAGGGGAACCTTTTGCAGAGATTAATCAAGTCTACACTTCTGTTATGACAAAAATGATGCTGAGGGACAAGGGAAGCAGAGTTCCCAGCACTGCATATGGATCTTTGACTTATGTTTCGATGACAGCAAGCCAGATGTGAAGAAATGAAAGCTACAGGAAACGCATTATCCACCAAACCTACCTCCATTGGTGCATCCCAATGATGAGCATTTTTTGTTTGATTGCCCTCAACTAAATTCAGTTTCTATTAAACCAAGTGTAGTCTTTGATACCTAGTCTACTGATCCAATATTTGAGTTTAATAAAGATTAGTTGTTATGAGGAGATATACCAGCATAAGAAGCAATACGAATCTGATGATTGATGGCTGTCCTGTGCAAAAGATATTTCAGCATCCTCACGTCTCCAGGCAACATTTTTATTATGCAGATCAGAGCTCAATATTGCTATTTAATGGAGGTCATGTTCACAAGGTCCATCACATAGGCTGAGTATAGAGTTCTTATTCCACATTTGAGACAAATCAGCAAAATAATCACGAAAGAATCATTTTGAGGGCATCCTCTCCAGAAATAGGCCCCTCAGTCACAACATGTACCAAGCAGGCCTTGTATATCTGAAAAAGGGTCATCTCGAACATGTTTAAAGGGCTTAGCAGGTGGGGTATCCTAGCCTAAAGCGATGTAGGACCATTTCCCCTTATTGCGCATCCAAGGCACATTTTGAAGGAAAGGGTGACATTGTCAAAGACAGAATTTTAAGGTTGAAGTCATCTCATTGGAGAGGGTCCAAGTTTCAAGTGAGGCATCCCACATTTGAAGGATCCCTTTCACCAAGAATAAAGCACATATACAAAATCTTTGAAGATCCCAAGAAGGAAGATGTCCGGACTCCAGTCTTCCAAGGAAATTTTGAATAAAGTTTTTTTAAATTGATATTCCTTAAGAGGTGGACATAGAAACAGCCAAGCATGAGGAACTTTGATGATGGATAATTTATTAATTTCCTTGGAGGTCCCATCTAAAAAAATGGAGTTTGTCGTGTGGTCAAAAGTTCACTTTGAGGGAATCATTCAGCCTTTAAGGAGTTGGTTGACTTGTCAAGCATTCATTATTATTATTCATTGGAGGAAAAGTCGATCTAAAACCATCCTATGCTATTTTGGGAAGAAGTTGTTGAGTAAATCATGGATCTAGGAGCTGCCATCATATCTTACTCTTATCCCTTGAGCAAATTGTGGATCTAGAAGAATCCTTAATATTGTTATTGTAAAGATTAGTGGATCCAGGAAAACAAATCATATTTTATTGTAAGAGGAGATGCAGCTAGACTCTATTTAAAGAGTTACTCTCTCCATCATTTGTCATGGTTGGATATGTGGGAGAACTCCTCTTGAACTTCATTGAATATCTAATCAAAGCAATGGAAAGTTTAGGGTTTCTTATGTATACTACCCATTCTTTCACTTATTGTTGGATTATGCTGTTGCAATACCAATTTAAATCTGCTACAATAAGGGTTTCAAGCATGCAGCAGTCATGTCTGTCAAATACAAACTTTAGATGAGGTGAATTCCCTACATGGTTCTGTTTTTGCCTCCTAGTTGATGCTTCTATGTTATGTCATTTTAGTTAAAGGTTGCATGTTGAATTTTAGCTAGTAGTCAAATCACATCTTATTTTTAAAGCATGTACACACTAAGTCAGCTTTAGAAGGGGCCTTTCTCATATATCTTCAGCCATATAAATCGGCACCATCTTTGGTTTTCTGCATGTTTGTAACAGCAATAACTAGACCCATTTATCATCCATTTGCAGCTCTCTTGATTCCCTTAGTGACTCCATTTGCCCAACTTGGATAGGCACTGGTCTTGGTCCTCCATCACCTTATTTTCCTATGCTACAAATTATGTTTTGCTAAAGCTAACTCTTCATATCACCTTCAGCCCCTATCGTATAGCTTTAGTAATTGTATCTTAAAGAAACCCCCTTGTGCTGAAGGAGAGCCGCCTAAAGTGAGAAGAGGGTTTATGTGGTGACATTGGCACCCCTCTTGAGTTTCCCATTGGCTAGCACCGATCTTGGACTTTGGATCTAAAGTGCTAGTTTGACCAGTAACAAACACCAAGATACATATTTGTCACTTTCTGTCTCTCCATTTAATAAAAGTCAGCAAACCACAGCAAGCATTAAAAAAATCGAAAATAAATCCATTTTTTCAATTTTTTAAACATATAAACCAACAAGTTAACAACATCAAATAAACACATTGGCGCATAGATGTGGAAAAAAAACATATATATATATATATAGTAGATACTAAATCAAAAACGATATATCAAAGTTAATATTGAACCTTGAACCCTAATAGTTGTCCAATCAAAAACTCAAAAGTGGGCAACCAATACAAAATGACATCAAATATATAAATTTATCTCATCATAAGAGTTATCTACATCTTTGTGTAAGAAAAACAGGAAGAAAACCTAGGGATCCTCCCACTGTCCATATTCTAAAATAACTTTCTAAACTGATAATGGGAAAGACCCTCTTAGCCAAATACAATGATTCTAGGAACCCCACTGTCACAGTACAGATTGGGGACACTCAGATACCAAACGTTTTGGTGGATTACAAATCTAGCAGCTAGCTTGCAATTCCCTCTCCCCCTTTTACAGGAAAAGGACATGGCTTGTTTGCCACTAGAAGATCATGCATCAACTTCCTGACAATGACTAGTGGGTGCAGTTGTATCAAATTGTGTAGTAGGTAGTGTTGATGTTGCCACATCACCCTTTGTGTTGTCGAAGTGCTCCTCTGCCCCCCATGCTCATTGCTCCTCCCCTAGCCCTTGCATCTACTGCTATTGCCCCTCCTCTAACCACTTAGGTGCCTCCTCCATAATAGGCACCTCGTACTCCACCCTCCACTAAGACAATATGTTAATGCTGTCTAAGGAAATGGCATCCAAATCAAGTATTTATTCAAGTTGCCTCACCCACAGTTGGAGATTGGAGTGGACATAAACCAAATCATTTAGACGTTGAATCCAACATGTAAGAGGGCAAAAATAAATTTAATGAGTCTTGAGGTCCGAGGGTCATAAATATGTTATAGGGTCATAAATTATAATAATTTTAATTGCTTAGTTGAAGTTCTATTGCACTTCTTTATACTCCAATTATGCTCACAACCTAGAGCACTACAAGTTGGGCTTAGCAAAATTATGTGAGAGTAGTGCGTTTGCACCATAATTTTGCCACCAATCATCAACAAATAAGAAAAAAGGACTTAAAATACATTTCAATACAATGGAAAATAGGAAATAAAGAAAACATAACTCGACTTCCAAAATGAACACATAATTAAAAATCTAAATTCTAATGTCTTACGTAGCATCAAAATACTCCTTTCTTGGAAAATATCGGCAAAGCCAAATAGTCTGCCAACATCCCTATACATGAGAATGAAGATTTTCACAATGTATACACAGTTTAATTCCAGAAAATCTTCCACAAACCCTATACATCTCCATCTTGTGATTAATGGCTTTGCTAGTTTCTTGATCGGGTACCATCCTATGAAGACATGTAGGGAACCCTTTCATAACCTCGCCATCAAAATCAAAGTTACAAGAGTAGGCATAGGCAAGACTAGGGACAGGTGTTGTTGCATGAATGGGATGAAGGAGCATCCCAGTCAATTGACTATCAATCAAATCCCAGATCATCATGTATTTTTCATATCTAGGGGTACCCTTGTCCACATAATAAGATCAGATGGTTCTTTGGCCCTATTTATGGCCTCATACAAGTAGGCCATTGCAGGCTTATCCCCTATCAACCAAGCATAAAACCTTTACCAGAAAGGGTTCACTAATCATGCACACTTCCTACACTCCTTCCAAGAAGGAATTAGTATACACTAGTTTAGTGATGGCTCTCCCATCTTATCTTGTGCTAAATGCATAATTGCATCACTCATCACAAACAAACATCTACTTCAACTCAAAATAACATTGGAGCGTATACTGAAGAAAAATGAATCTATTGGCAAAACGTGTGATTGTAAGATGCAACAACTTTCTATTTCTTGTGAATTTTCTCATGAGGCTATGGACAAATGTATGGTATATATGGATTGTGGGATGCTGGTATATATGGATTGTGGGATGCTCCTAGCCCAAACTATGATCTCATTGATGAAGGAAATTTTGTTCACATCCTTAGACATTAAATCAAGGCAATGGGTAACACATGGAGTCCATAACACTATGGGGTGCCTCTCCAGTAGCAACTTATCTCTTGGATAAACCCATTCAACAAGTCACACAACCATTGCACATCTTTAACATGCATCTATGCATCAAAAAATTTATAAACATTATACCCAAAGGACAATGTACCAAGAAATTAATGGTCTTACCGTTCCAATCTGTCCAACCATTAGACATCACCATGCATCCAATGGACTCCCATGACTTCTTTAGGGCCTCCAATCTAGAATTGATGTCATTCTTTTTTGCTTATACCCACAACTCCTCGTAGGTAGGGCACTTATACCATGGGCCGACAATAGCAATAACATCATGTTAGAATTTGTAGCTCGGACAGGTACTTCTACATTGGCTTGGTGTCTAGCATGTAAAAGTGTCCCAAGAGAAGCTAAGTCTTTTGGAGATCCCAAGAGACCTATACAAGAGATCCAGATGCCAAATAGACTTAGCATGGCTTTAGGGGCTAGCCTTCGTGATTCAAAGCCATCTATGTTTGAGGAGGCATCCCAACATCATGTGTGGAGAAATTCCATGGTGGAAGAGTACCATTCCATGATGAAGAACGATGTTTGGGAGATTGTACCAAGACCTGAGGGGAAGTCAATTGTGACTTCTCGGTGAATTTACAAGGTAAAGCATGCTGCGGATGGCAAGGTGGAGAAGTACAAAGCTCAATTTGTGGTGTGAGGGTCCTCACAGGTAGAGGGAGTAGATTATGATGAGAACTTTGCACCGATTGCTTGTTACATCTCGATCATAGCAGAGATCTCCATTGCAACGAAGATGGGTTAGAAGATCCACCAGATGGGTGTGAAGTTTGCATTTCTCAATGGGCTTGTACAGGAGGAGGCTAAAGAAAGCCTTGTATGGGCTGAGGAAAGCTCCTAGAGCTTGGTACTCCAGGATAAACTCTTGCTATCGATGGGATTTCAGAAGAGTGAGGAAGATCCTAACCTTTACTACATTGTGGTTGGTGATGATCCTCTCATTCTTCTGTTATATGTGGATGCCTTGCTTATTACAGGTGAGGAGAGGCCCATTACAGCTTGCAAGAGAGATCTTGCTTTAGAGTATGAGATGACTGACATTTGGTTGATGCATTATTTTTTGGGATTGGAAGTTTGGTAGGATCCTGGTCATATTTTCCTAAGACAGGGAAAGTATGCAGTTGATATTCTGAGGAAATTTTGGATAGAGGACTACAGACTAATGGCCACATCCATGATCACCAACTAGAAGAAGCTTCATGTTTCTGAGGGAGAATTGGTGGATCCTACCTTATATCATCAACTCATTGGTTCTTTGATGTATCTTGTCAACACCAGGCCAGATTTGTGTTTTGCGGTGAGCACTCTCAATCAGTTCATGGAGCCTAGGAGAGTGCATTGGGTAGCCACAAAACATGTGTTGAGATATCTTGTTGGGACAATGGACAATGGTCTGGACTACTGGAGGTCGGATGGTGTCAATTTGGTTGGCTTCACGGATTCAGATTGGGTAGGCAGTGTGATGGACCGAAAGAGCACTTTCGGTTGTTGTTTCAATTTGGTCTCAGCAATAGTGTTGTGGTTCAATTGAAAGCAAAAGTCCGTTGCTTTGAGTTCTACAGAGGTCGAGTACATGGCAGCCAGTCAGGCTAGTTGTGAGGCATTGTGGCTTCGCAAACTGTTGGTGGATTTATTTGATCAAAAGTTGAGGCTTATGGTTATCTACTGTGACAATCAGAGTCGCATTCAGAGCTCTCTAAGAATCTAGTATTCCATGACAGGTCAAAGCATATTGAGATCAGGTACCACTTCATCCGTGACTATGTTCAGAGAGTTGTGGAGTTACAGTACATTTCTACCGATGAGCAAGTGGTAGACATTCCAACGAAATCGTTGGGGAGTGGCAAGTTCGTCTTCTTCAGAGACAAGTTGGGAGTGGTGCAGAACACCTTCCTCGGTAAAAGGGAGTATTGATTTTGTATCTAGAAAAGTGTTCCCCTAGTCACTTTGTGCCTAAGTCACTAAAAGGGGAAAAGTGACATGACCCTTGTAATAATGCTTGAGATGAGTAATTAATTCACTTTAGAGTTATAAAGTGACTTTTTAATAAATTTACGTTGTGGTCGAAAAAATAATAATTTATGGAGAGAAAAAGTGTTTAATTTTCATCCATTGATCTTAGATCACCAAAGCCAATGTGGGCCCTTGGATTTGGTGAACTTTGAATTGCCCCATGAGGAAACCAAAAAGACGAGGGAAAAATGATAAAAGGCACTCCATTCTTCATTTTCACTCACCAATAGAGTTGGAGAGGAGGTCAACCATCTGAGATAGTGAAGTCAAGTTCATGAGAGAGAGCCATAGCACGAATTCCAAGAAGCTAAGATAGCACGAATTCCAAGACGTTGAGACTCACACGAGTTTCAAGACTGTACAGCAAAGTACTGAACCTATGAAGATTCTACACGAAATTCAAGGTAGAGGTTGCATTGAATTCAAGGGAGAACCTAGGCACAATTTTTTAGAAGGGAGGCATGAATCTCAAGGGATTTTCTCTGCATTAATTGTTGTCCGTACAACACAATCTGTACAAAGAGATTATGGGCACGAGTTCTTAAGTTTACAGGGGCACATTGTTCGAGGAAGAGGCTATCCTTTTGTTGCAGTCAATACTGTGTCTTTTCAGCACAATTTTCTATGCAGCTGAGTGCACAAAAAATGAGGCAGTCCTGGCGCTGTCGAAGGGGCTGAAAATTTGTACTTCTAGTTGAGATAAGTAGTTCCTGTAATTTTATTTTGATGTTGTACATTACATTGAAGAAAAAAATACTCTCTCTCATAGGTTTTTCCCCATCTAGGGCTTTTCTTGGGCCATTTGGCTAAAATCCTGAGCCCACAAATTTATGTGCAACTCTGTAAAAATTACGTTCTTGGAAATTTGTCATTTTTATGTTGTTTCAAGCTTCAGTATTGTTTTTGAGTAAAAATTCCTATTGCAACAATCATTGTTCTATTAGGGTTGGGCATTAAACTATGTACTGAAAACTAAACTTGAAACCAAGAGGAAAAACCAATGATTTTTCTACAAAAGGGTTCACTAATCATGCATACTTCCTACACTCCTTTCCAAAAGGAATCAGTATACACTAGTTTAGTGATGGCTCTCCCATCTTGTCTTGTGCTAAATGCATAATTGCATCACTCATCACAAACAAACATCTACTTCAACTCAAAATAACATTGGAGCGTATACTGAAGAAAAATGAAGCTACTAGCAAAACGTATGATTGTAAGATGCAGCAACTCTTTATTTCTTGTGAATTTTCTCATGAGGCTATATGAACAAATGCATGGTATATATGGATTGTGTGATGCTCCTAGCCCAAACAATGATCTCATTGATGAAGAAGATTTTGTTCACATCCTTAGACATTAAATCAATGCAATGGGTAACACATGGAGTCCACAACACTATGGGGTGCCTCTCCATTAGCAACTTATCTCTTGGATAAACCAATTCAACAAGTCACACAACCATCGCACATCTTTAACATGCATCTATGCATCAACAAATTTATAAACATTGTACCCAAAGAACAACGTACCAAGAAATTAATGGTTTTACACTTCCAATCTGTCCAACCATCAAACATCACCATGCATCTAATGGCCTCCCATGACTTCTTTAGGGACTCCAATCTAGAATTGATATCATTCTTTTTTTCTTACACCCACAACTCCTCGTAGGTAGGGCACTTATACCATGGGCCAACAATAGCAATTGCATCATGCTAGAATTTGTATCTCGGTAGCCTACATTGGCTTGGTGTCTAGCATGTAGAAGTGTCCTTGTAGACAGGCTTCGTAAAAGTGACATGTATAATACTTTATGTAAAAAGTCAATTGCCCTATGGTATTGGAGGGCCCATGGTACTTACATAAAGTGAATGTTATAAAAGAGTCTATGGAGAGTTGTAGACATGATGTCATTGTCAGCGAGTGTGAGATCATTGATAGTGAGTCATCAATGAGTCATCAAATCTAAGAGAGGGATTCTCTTAGAGGCTTTGGAGTGAGTGATTCATTCAAGCTAGGGTTTTTTGTATTAGTGAAGTTTAGGGCACAATTGCAACAAGAGTGAGTCAAGAGTCTGATCCAGTTTGTTATCTTCGGAAACCTGAAACTGTAAGCGTTGTTACAAATCTATAATAAAAGACATTGATTGTTGGTTTTCCCTAGGGATTGGGGTTTCCAAGGTAAATCTGTGTCAAATGTGTGATTGATTTCCTGTTTAATATTATGTTGCGTAGTTGTTAAAATCTAGCATGTTTTCAGTTAATTATTAACGTAAATGATTTGAGACTATTAATCAAGCCTAGATCTAGAAAATTAACATGGTATTAGAGCCATGTGTACTAAGGGAAATTGGGTTTGGCTAGAATATTTACAAAAAAAAGATCGTACAGCCACATTACGGGCCATACAGGCATCGTACAACGTACAACCAAATTGCCATCGTGGGCGTGATGCCAGAGTTGGATCAGGCATAGGTCTCAAAGGCCGCTACGTACATGAGTTGACGGACAGGAGTAGACTCGTAGGAGGTCGAGCCAGCCACGAAGGAGAATCAGGCCGCTGGCAAAACAGTGCAACAACTAGTGTAGAACAAGCATGGACCAGGCATGATGACGGGAGCAGAACCGATGAGCCAGGAGTCAAGCTCAAGACTGGGCCAGTGAGCAACAACAAACATGCTGGAAAAGGATGTCAAGCTACCGACGGACGTGGAGTGACCATAAAGTGGGAAAAAAGGTCGCAGTTGCCCGCTAGTAGATTGAGGTCGCAGACTGTTGGTAGAGCAGTGGAACCGCGGGCCGCTGAATGCTACACATCCACATGAGGGTAAGCCGCCAGCCAACAGTGAAGGTTGAGACACGAGCACAAGCGCGGAGTTGGTCACGAGGGGCTACAGGAGGCGAAGTGTTGAAATATTGTAACTTCGAAGAATATTCTATATGTATCTTTTTGTGGTCCCCGATAGTCCTACCGGGAGAACCACTTGTATTACATTATACCCCGATGCTCCTAATCGGAAGAACTAATAAGAGTCATGAGGTAGTCCCCTCTAATTGTAAAGGTGGGTCATTAGCACCCCAGTGTGGTTACTTGAGCCTACATGTGTAACTCGAGCCTACATGATTTAACTCGAGCTTACATGTCAAATGAGTTAACTTAAGTGAACGGATGAATATAAATAGAGGTGTAGTGCTCCTCATTTGAGACACACACACTCTCACTTGTGTAGCGCATTAATGGAGAAGAGAAGAGTAGCAGGGGAAGGAGGAGAATCAGGCTTTGATCTCCTTGCTGGTTTTATCTTTTACCTTTTTGGGGCATCTATATTGAGGAAGCTTTTGCTGGGTTTTTCCCTTTAGGGTTTTCCCAGGATAAATCTTTGTGTTCTCTTTTATGGTTGTGCTTGTCTATCTTTCAGTGATCCTGTTTATATGCTTTTGTTATGAAATCGAAATGAAATACTAATAATCTAGCTAAGCATATGAAAATTCAACATGGTATTAGAGCCACCCTGAAAGAAGACATTGTGCAACTACAGAAGTTAGGGCTTATTACTTTTTTATTCTCTCTCCACAATCTTTCAGCAAAAGAAGGCTAGGTTGACTCTCCTTTGAAGGGCGCATCTTTCTATCGAAGCGGAATTCAATTCCGAGCATTTTCAGTTTTCGGTGCAGGAAATTAGGGCTTCTTGCAGAAGAAGAATTTTTGAGTGAGCCCAGCATAGGATTGCTCTCCACATCAAAATCGAAGTTTAGAGATCTGGATCAAGATTATTGGTTGGGTGAAACTCCAGGAAAGTCAAACCCTAGTTTGACCCCGAGCTAGAAAAACCCTAAATACGAAAACTGCTAAGTTTTGGAACTTTCGCCATATTCCGAGATTGGCGAAGGTTCAAGAGCTGAAAATTTCGGAGGCCGAAGATAAAATCCTGATGTACACTGTATCCAAAATTCAGCCTCAGATTCGCTATATTCTAGGAGATATGATCCCTCCAAGTTACGCTTCCAGCCTCTTCTAGAGTTCATCCCTAAACAGGACACCTAGGGAGAATTGCTATAGCTTCGGTTACAGAGGTCCAAATGGAATTCCGGAAGATGTTCCAGAAAGATCACGGACTATACTTTCTGTGGTCCGAATTTCAGAACTAGAAGATGAAACAGTGACACGTGGCAGGCCGTACAACTTCGCTGTTCTAAACAGTCCTGTAACATGTCACCTTGGGAAAAAGATCATAAATCCAAATTGATGAAACCTATGGTGTGGGATCAAGGACATGCGAAGTTACTTCAGTACGAAATTTCAGACACAGAGGAGCAGTAATTTCGGAGATATCACAGAAACAGTGACAGGCATTTCTACAGAAGAAATTGGAAAACTAGGGCTTCCTGTTCCGGGAGCTTCCCTCCACTGTTTTCAGAAAAGGAGTACATTGGACAGCTCCATTTGAAGAGATCTATATTTCTATACAATCAGATCTGAAAGATTCCAAGTTTTGAAAATTAGGGTTTCTCTGACAAACCCCGGAAGCAGGACAAACACCTCAAATCGGTAAGATCTAATCTTTTACTATTTGCATTTGAGGTTCTCATTTCAAAGTGATCTATCACATCAGCTTGATGATAAGCTTGGTAAAGTTGGCAACTTCCAAGCATGGAAGTATTTGATCTCTCTGAAGAAAATGAATTAGACACCTACATGAGTAGAAAGGTTCCAGTTCCATACGGAGATGAGGCTCAGTTCCATACGGAGATGAGGCTCAAAGCCTTACACCAGAAGAACTTGGTCAAAGACAAGAAGATCATTGTTGATTCAGTCACGGATCAACTTGTACCACAAGTGTCTTCCCTAAAGACACCGAAAGAGATGTTTGATTCCTTGACCAAGCTATTTGAAGGAAAAAACATACATCAGAAGATGACCCTAAGAAACAAATTGAAGAGGTAAAAGAAGAAGTGAAGAATACAGAAGTGGTGATAGCCACCTTGAATGGCCTCCTAGGATCGTGGGATCCATTCATACAAAGAATGTATGCCAGAAGAAAGTGATTACTTTCATCTCGACTCATAAAAAGAGAAGAAGAAGATGGGAGCAATTGAAAATCAAGCTCTCACCATTCAAAGAAGATCCCTCAAGCGATGAGGAATATGAAGAACTCAATTCTTGAAGAACCTCTTATTCATCTTATCATTTGGATAAGAAATGATGATTTCATGAATGAAGAAGATGATAAAGCAGCATGATCAAGATGGAGTCTACCCACGAAACAAATAAAAGATAAGTATTCAATTGTCATTTCATGATATTGTTTTGTTATACATTTGATTATATTCAGTTGATGTGTTATGCATGATGGATTTTTTGCATTAATGACTATATACTACTAATATGCATGTGATGGGTAAGTAGCTCATGGTGCTATACAACTCTCCATTGCTACTTATCAAACCTCTTAGTTGACATATTGGATTAGTGCACAATCTCAATGATGTCATGGTAGAGAGATATGGATGAATGTTGTATTGGCTAAACAGTTGCATGATGCATAAGAATTTGTCGTTATGCATATGTTTTATGAAATAGTTCTAACCATACAACTGGTGCATTTGAATTGTAGGAAAGGTCCTGTACAACCTCCTACAAGAAAAGAAGGATAAGACTTGTTCCAAAGAACAAGTGATGACAATTCAATAAACATGAATCTGAAGCTCCCAGGGTCAGAAACACCATGACGGAAGAAAGAGCTTCAGAGAGCGGTAGATCCACCTCGAAAGATGAAGACCACCATGGGTACGAGAGATAACTCAAGATGAAGAAAAGAATGCTATGAAAGAAGCTATGATCAAAGAATAACAGTTGATCATGGGGGAATGATGTATACGATATGATTTCGAGACATAAAGGGAAGTACGTAGTATCCTCCATATGGATCCATAAGAACAAGTGTACAAAGCAAGGTTCGTGATTTGCCTCAGAAAGAATAGACTATGACATGACATACTCTATTGACCACCAATATATATCAAGCATAGAGCCACCTGTACAGATTGAAGAGGGAAGATGATACTCCACTTCAGGGGGAGTGACTACAGAAGATATCTGAGTTCGACATGGTACGACATGATGGATAACTTCGTGATGGATCGAGACTTTACCAAGAGTAAAGTGGGTTCCAACCTTCAAGGTTGAATGCAGAAGACTAGGATATGTTGATGACCTGACAAGACGAACTCATGGAAGATGTTATGATGAAAGAATACTAGAATAATGTTTGGGATATAGTACTCAAACCAAAAAGCAAGAATGTGGTATCTTCCAAATGGATTTGCAAGATAAAATATGTTGTTGATAGAAGTAAGGAAAGACTTGTGACTAGAGGTTTCTATCAGAAAGAGGGAATTAATTCTGAAGAGACACTTACTACAGGAAGTAAGATACACTTCCTTCAGAACTATCATGGTAGTTTCTTCCATGATGAAGTAAAGACAAGCCTTCCTTAATGGAATGATTGAGGAAGAGTTTTACATCGAATAGTCACGAGGATTTGAAGTTGAAGACAGATGGAATCAAGTATGCAAGTTGAAGAAGGCCCTCTATGGCCTGAAGCAAGCTCCCAGAGCTTGGTATGGAAAAATAGATAGTTTCCTGATGAGCATGGGCTTTGCCAAGAGTAAAGTCGATCCTAACCTTTCCTTCAAGGTTGTAGAAGATGAACCTGTCATTCTATTACTATATGTGGATGACTTATTCTTGACAGGGAATGAGAAACAGATCATGGAAAGCAAGAAGAAACTAGCAGAAGAATTTGAGATGAAAGACCTTGGGTTAATGCATTATTTCCTAGGTCTGGAAGTATGGCAAAGTTCAGAAGGAATCTCTCTCAACCAGGGAAAGTATGCGGTAGAGATATTGAAGAGATTCAATATGTTGGAATGCAAAGTCATAGCCACACCCATGGACTCCAACCTGAAGCTGTTAGCTGATGACTCATCAGAGTTAGTGGATGTGACTCACTACAGACAGATCATTGGGTCATTGATGTACTTAACAAATACCAGACCAGACATTTGTTTTGCTGTGAACACCTTAAGTCAATATCTTGTTCAACCATGACAGGTTCACCTAGTAGCTGGAAAACATGTGATGAGATATCTGAAAGGGACTATAGACTTTGGTCTAGACTATGATGGTAGCCATGAGTATAGATTGTATGGCTACACAGGTGCAGATTGGGTTGGAAGTATCTCAGACAAGAAAAGCACATCAGGTAGATGCTTTTGTTTGAGGTCTGCGATGAGTTCATGGTTTAGCAGGAAACAGTCCAGTGTTTCTCTTAGCACGGTTGAAGTAGAATACATAGCAAATTGCTCTACTAAGTTGTGAAGCCATATGGCTTCAGAAGATGATATCAGGGCTCTTTGACCTGAAGATGGATACTACAATGATTCTATGTGATAACCATAGTTGTGATGACAAAGAACCCTGTGTTCCGACGTAACACATAGAAATCCGGTATTTCTACATACAAGATAGGATGCAGATGATGATACTGTAGATGCAGATGATGGTGATTCAGTATTTCTATATTGAATATAGAGATGATGATGTTTCAGTATTTCCATACTGAAGATATCGATGACGATGATTTCAGTATTCTCATACTAAAGATATAGATGATGATGATTTCAGTATATGATATTTCAGTATTTACATACTGTAGATACAGATGATGGTGATTCCGTATTTCTATACTGAATATAGAGATGATGATGCTTTTAGTATTTCTATCTTGAAGATATAGAAGATGATGCTTTCAGTATTCACATACTGGAGATACAGATGGTGACAGTTCAGTATTCACATACTGAAGATGTAGATGATGATGGTTTGGATAATGATGTACTGACGAAGCCTCTGCCTCGAGTAGAGTTCGAATACTTTCGAGACAAGCTTGGTGTTGTTCGGAAAGACCTCCCTCGAAAGGGGGAGTAGTGATGTTGCAGTGGGATTGTATCATCCCTGGGCATTTGCCCTAAAGTGATCCGGAGACCTCGGTCCTTGAGAATGAAGAGGGATTGTATCATCCCGGGACATCTGTCCATAATAGATCCGGTGACCTCGGTCCTCGAGAATGTGGTAGGATTGCATCATCCTTGGACATCGTCCTAAAGTGATAGGGACCGATTCTCCCATAATCAATCCGGTGGCTTCGGTCCTCGAGAATGTGGTAGGATTGCATCGTCCTTGGACTTAGTCCTAACGTGATAGGGACTGATTCTCCCGTAATCAATCCGGTAACTTCGATTGTCGAGAATGTGGTGGGATTGTATCATCCCTGGACTTTAAGTCCAAAAGTGATCTAAAGACTTTTTGTCTTTGAGTTGTGGATTGCAGGTTGTTGTTGATGATGATGATGCCGTACTGATCGAAAGATCAGAGTATGATGATGATGACATACTGATCGAAAGATCAGAGTATGATGACGTACTGATCGAAAGATCAGAGTATGATGATGATGACATACTGATCGAAAGATCAGAGTATGATGATGATGACGTACTGATCTAAAGATCAGAGTATGATGATGACGCACTATGTTTATGATGTTTCTGATCGAAAGATCAGAGTATGATGATGATGTTTCTGATCGAAAGATCAGAGTATGATGATGATTATGATCGACAGATCAGAATATGATGATGATGATGTTGCTGCTGATCGAAAGGGCAAAGTGTTGATGATGATATTGCTGATCGAGAGGTCAAAGTGCTGAAGATGTTGCTGCTGATCGAAAGGTCAAGGTGCTGAAGATGTTGTTGCCGATCGAAAAA
>LPNX010062472.1:16068-81327 GCA_001517045.1 Pseudotsuga menziesii | reverse complement strand
GAGGTAGTCCCCTCTAATTGTAAAGGTGGGTCATTAGCACCCCAATGTGGTTACTTGAGCCTACATGTGTAACTCGAGCCTACATGATTTAACTCGAGCCTAAATGTCAAATGAGTTAACTTAAGTGAACAGATGAATATAAATAGAGGTGTAGTGCTCCTCATTTGAGACATACACACTCTCACTTGTGTAGCGCATTAGTGGAGAAGAGAAGAGTAGCAGGAGAAGGAGGAGGATCAGGCTTTGATCTCCTTGCTGGTTTTATCTTTTACCTTTTTGGGGCATCTATATTGAGGAAGCTTTTGCTGGATTTTTCCCAGGATAAATCTTTGTGTTCTCTTTTATGGTTGTGCTTGTCTATCTTTCAGTGATCTTGTTTATATGCTTTTGTTATGAAATCGAAATGAAATACTAATGATCTAGCTAAGCATATGAAAATTCAACACGAAGAAGGAGATAGCTACAACTGTTAAGCGATCAACTGGGAACAAATCTAGGAGATCGAATTGGTGTGCGAACTCATGAGGAGCTAAGCAGCCGCCAAACTGTAGACAACCATCAGGTGAGGAGATTAGACGGCTGCGGCAATATCCATCAGGAAAGTGAGGGCACGGCGAGCCATTGGCCAGCAGACCCTCCCACTAGCAACCGGGCAAGCCCTAGGCAAGGGCAAAAGAGATCAGAAAAATCAGGGCAATGCCCAACTCTCAGGAATCAAGTGGAGGTGATTTGGCAAGATTTGGCCGAGTTACGAAGTTTTTTTTTGTAAGACTATGTTGCAAACTTGCAGATTCTACAGGAATTGCAAAGAGTTCTTTCTTCTAGATGGAATCTAGTATCAAGTATGAGGACAAGCTAGAGGGGATCTCCAGCTACCTGTAGTGGAAAGTGAGAATAGCAATTGTTCTCAAGGAGAACAAGCTATGGAATTTCGTGAATACCACAATGCAGTTCCTTCATCAGATCCCATTGCCCTAAACCTCCATGAGGTGAAAGAAGCAAGGGCACAAAGGATTATTCTAGATGGGGTAAAAGACCATCTGATACCACATTTGGCTAAGAAGAAGACAATCAAGTAGATGTGGGATGCACTAGTAAACTTGTAACAAAGTAGCAACCAGAACCGCAAGACAGTGTTAAGGGACAAGCTTTAGAGTACGAGGATGGCCAAGGGAGAGAATGTGGCCTCCTATCTCACCAGGGTCACACAAGTGAGGGATAAGATGGCAAATGTTGAAGAGACTACTCCAGATTCAGAGTTGGTGTATAGAGCCCTAAGAGGCTTCACCAAGCAGTGGGACATGTTTGTGAAGTGCGTTGTGGGAGGAGAGAATTTTCACTCTTGGGAGAGACTATGGGATGACTTTACTCAAGAGGAGATCCAAGAGGGGTCAAAGTGGAGATCGAGAGAAGGAAAACGAAGAGGAAGAGAACCTTGCCCTAGCATCCAAGAGCAAGAGAATGTCAAAGAAGGGCTCTACTGCAAAAGACATCTTTAAGGACAGCAAGAAGAAGCAAGACACCAGCAGGGTGAATTGCTTTACATGCCACCAACTAGAACATTATGTTAGCCAATGCCTTAACAAAAAGAAGGGCAAACAGAATCAATATGTAGTTGCTACTGCTGATATAGATGAGCGCCAAATTCAAGGATGAGTTTTCACTCATTGCATGTCTCTCTAGCTCACTAGCCACCAGTGTGTGGTACATTGATAGTAGTGCTTCATGTCACATGACCGATGTACGAAACTATTTCACCAGTCTAGAGGAGCACAACTCAAACTTCAACATTGAACTAGGTAACAATGCCAAGTACAATCCAGTAGGCATAGGGGCTGAAGTTTCAGCGGATGTCTGGGAAGCCATTTCTGGTGAAAGAGTTACTATATACACCGGAGATAAAGAAAAATTTGCTCTTAGTATCAACCTTGGAGAACGTGGGGTATGTTGTCTTGTTTCAGAATGTACAAGTCTTCATACTTTCAAAGGGAGCAGGTATCGAAGATGCAATGGTGAGGCTTGGCATCAAGGAGGGTGCATTGTACAGGTTGTTGGGACAGAGTTTAGTAAAGTCCAAGGAGAGCTTGGAGCATGGATCAGTGTCAATGACAAAGGGAGAGCGTGAGGCTTCTCTCAGCAGGCCTACTTGGTATGAGATGACACTGATGGATGAAAATATATTTCCATATCAAAGTCCAGCACATGGAGTAGGAGAATCTTCCAGTTCAGAGAAAACCACTACAGCAGTAGAGGATGTGGTTAATCATGGAGGAGGTTCTTCCAGAAGTACCTTTCTCCCTAAGAGGGAGTGTTAGAATTTGTAGCTCGAACAGGTACTTCTACATTGCCTTGGTGTCTAGCATGTAGAAGTGTTTGAAACAAGGAACTCTCTAAACAGACTTTGTAAAAGTGACCTTTATAATATTTTATGTAAATGGTCAATTAGCCCATGGTATTGGAGGGCTCATGGTATTTGAGGGACCATGGTATTTGCATAAAGTGAATGTTATAAAAGAGTCTATGGAGAGTTGTAAACATGATGTTATTGTCAATGTGTGTGAGATCATTCATAGTGAGTGATCATATCTATGAGAGGGATTCTCTTAAAGGATTTGGAGTGAGTGATTCATTCAAGCTAGGGTTTGTTATATTGCAGAATGTTTGGGCACAATTGCAGCAGGGGTAAGTCAAGAGACTAATCCGGTGTGTTATATCTAGAAACCTGAAATTGTAAGTGTTGTTACAAATCTGCAATTAAAGACAAACCCACTTGTTGCTTTTCCCCAGGGATTGGGGTTTCCAAGGTACATCTGTGTCAAATGTGTGATTGATTTCCTGTTTATTATTCTGTTGCGTAGTTGTTAAGCTCTAGCATGTTTTCAGTTAATTATTGTTGTAAACGATTTGAGACTGTTAATCAAACCTAGATATGGAAAATTAACACATCACACATTGATTAGGAAAATGGATCAGTCTTTGTTATGCACAAATGCATGTCGCTCCATAAAAGACACCTCACAAACCTATATGCATCTTGCTTCTCCTTTTATTTAACTATTGATTGAATGGAAGGTTGTGCCTCATCTTTGATTCTCAAAACAAAGAAAGTTGAACCATTGCCAACTTCGACATGCATTCTCTCATAACCACCCCTCTTATACCTGCCTAAAAACCTCTTACCATCTGCCTCCTCCACCACAAGGAGCGCCTCTTCATCTCACAGAGGAGACATGAACTGCACACTTCCCTCATCCATTCTTCCAAAAGCATTTGGTGAACCATTTTTCCCCGCCACTCCCCCTACCTGCCTTATCTTGACGAAGGTTCCATGTTTTCCCATACCTCCACTCTGTATGATGTTCTTGGACAATGCATGATTCAAGCTACCTTCCCCCCCACTCTAATTACTTATTCTCTTACCAAGACATCCGAGAAGCAATTTGTGTGATGAATACTAGCAAAGATGCTAATTGGGAGGGTTTCAAGTAGAGTTCTTCATGTTGTATTTTCCTAAGCAACACCGAGAACTATTCTCTGGGAGAATGGAGGCACTTGGTCAGTTACCAGGAAATTAACCCAGTCTGGGACTGGGAGCTCAGCCTGGGGATGAGGGCCATTCTCTCAGAGAATGGAGGCACCTGGTCAGTTACTAGGAAATTAACCCAGTATGGGACTAGGGCCTCAGCCTGGGGCTAAGGGCCATTCTCTGGGAGAATGGAGGCACCTGATCAGTTACCAGAAATTTAACCTAGTCCGAGACTAGGACCTCAGCCTGGCGCTGAAGGCCATTCTCTGGGAGAATGGAGGTGCTTGGTCAATTACCAAGTATTTGACATTGAGTCATCTGATGCAACCTGGCGCTGAGGCACCTGGTCAGTTACCAGGTCATCACCATAAGCCCTAGACTGGGTCTGGGAAAGTGATGCACTCCTCTCCTTGATCTATGGGCTATGAGGCCTTCTCCAGGGACTAGTTACCCCTGGTTGAGAGACCTAGCACCTGATCTTGGTGGCAACAAGGAGATCAAGATAAAGCATTTAATAATTCTCCTTATTTGTGAAGATGCACTTTGAGTGGGCATGAATGAATCATGAGGACCCTGAAGAACTCTTGAGACAACTTGTTGTGGTCACAAAAACACATGAAGGACCATGAAACCCTTGTTTTGGTCCATGTGACCATTAAATGAAGGACCAAGGGGCACAAGACAAACATCAAAAAGACCTTTGAACCACATAGCATTAAAAGTCAGGGATCAAAGATGAAAAAGAAAGGAAGCCCTAATGTCAACTTCCTAATTATGTGGAACCAACATATAATGTTTGATCAAGACCAATTGCAAAACATTTTATCATCATCCAAGATCACTTGACTACTCCAAAAGAATATTCGATGGTTGAGGTCTTCTTCATCGCAACTGTTTAACTGAGGAAAATCCGTGACTGGGTTTTTATCTTGTATCTCTTCCCTAGTGTGGCAGCTCCAAGCTTGCTAGAGGTTCTTCCTTCACGGCACACAGCAGCTCACGGTGGAGGGTGGTCTCGGTGGTGAGGAGCAATAGCAACAGAGCTGCTACAACTCACGGTGAAGGCTTACTACAGTAGCAACACTCATGACGGGGATTGCTACAACAGCAGTAGTCACGAGACTACTCACGATGGTGGTGATAGTTGTTAGGGCTACCAACAATAATGGGGTAGCAGCAAGAGAGTGCCAACATCTCTCGATGGTGGTGAGGAGTAGTGCCCACTAGCCTTGTTAGGGATCTTCTTGCATCTGAGCCCTATTATGACTATAACAGTCAATCAACAGACCCTCGTTGAGGTGGCAGCAAACATCCGAGAGGTAACAACAGACTTAGTTGACGTGGCAGCAGTGTAACAGTCCACATGGCAGCAGCAGAAGGATAGCAGCAGTAAAGTATAAGCCTGCTAAGGCTTACTTAGTTTGAAATTTTTTATACATTCATCTCAGAGTTCTATGAACTAATTCTCTGCTCATGTACAAACTCAGTCATCTCATTTAGAAGATGAATTATTAATGCTTTAGGGTTTTTGTCCTTAAAAGGTTTCCCCGTGAAAAATCGTGTGTTCAATTGTGTGAATGTTTGTCTTACTGTTGCTTATGATCTACTGTTGTTAAAATCTCAAGTGTTATCTCTATTACAGTCTGCAATTTTTATAATTATCATACACATGTTAAAATTCAACACTTCAAGCATGGTGCTCATGCTTCGGTTAATCACTTGGTTTATATGTTCAACCATGTTGTACATACTAATTTTCCATAAACTAGGCCACATTACAGTATTCATTAGATCCACAAATCGAGCACCAAACCGAATCCAAACAATTATAGAACAATCATGATGGGCCACATTTTCTCAGAGGTTTATGCTATGGTAATACATATAAGTTTCTAGGGAGCTGGAAAGGAGACACCTTAGAGCTAAGGGGTAGGCTAGATTTCGACCTGCACAGCATACCATTGACCACATTCTTACACTTTGGGTAATCGTTGAGGTATGGCATTGCTCTTCAAAAGTCTATTGTGACTTTGTAGACTTTTAGAAAGCCTTTGACTATGTTCCCCACGAGGCCATCTTCCAAAGACTCAGAGACAACAACATTTATGAGACATCATTGTCTACAATCATATGGATGTATGAGTAGGCTCTTTGTCGTCTCCATATGGCCACGGGTGTTTGATTTTATTAGGAGGACCATTGGTGTCAAACAGAGGTAACCCCTATCCCCCGTCTTATTTAGGATCTACATAGCTTAGCTAGAGTCCTTTCTACATGATCATATCCAATACAACAATGGGTGTCTACTCCACCGGGCCTTAATATCCATCCTACTCTTTGTTAACGATGTGGTCCTATTGACCTCATCCCCGGAGGATCTGCAGAGACAGCTAGATGCTTTGGCACTTTTCTATGACCTTCTACAATTGACAGTCAGCCTAGGTAAAACTAGTGATGATCTTCAATGGGTCGAAGAAGTACTTTCAGATAGTCATTTTCTATTCAAAGAAGAAGAGACTGAGATCACCAGCGACTAACTTAATTAGGAGTACAATTATCTGGGCCCCACTTTAGTATGAAACATGCCCTTTAATCATGAGTCAACAAAGGTTTCAAATCCCTAGCCCTTCTCAAGAGACAACCTTTTCAACATCATTTACAAGGCATACCATCTAAGATGTCTCTAATGGACACCCTAATTCGACCCACAGTACTTTATGGTTCAAAGGTTTGGGGGCCTTGTTTGCTAAAATCTAATTGGGCTTCAATTGAGAGGGTACAAACCCTTCTCCTCCAACGCATTATTAGATGCAAACCGACAATACCTCAACCCATCATTCTTGCAAAGTTTGATGCCTAGACTTTTCAACTTGTGTGTTCAACCTTGTCTCACTTCTACATCGCATTCAAAATTTTGCTAACTCGACGAAGGTACGCTATTGGTATTCGTACTTGGCAAACTGCTCATCTAAGTCCATTGCTTTAGCTAGTCCCTCTGACCTGGTTCGATGTTGGTTTGCGAGGGTCTCAAATCTCTTGGAGTCTATTGGTATTTCGATGGGTCGTCTTCCTTTCTTGAGATACTCCCTAGATGCTCCTGTCACACTCTTACCTACTAGGTAGGAGTTGAACAAGATTATCCAAGATGGCATTTACAAGTAGTTCATTCATGTCACTTGGACAAATCCACGAGCTAGGGTACATTCAAAGATGACCTTCTACATTAAGCACTCGATGGAGGTGAGGAACAAACTCATTATATGACCTCCATATACACTCTGCCATCATATGCACACTCTTCATATTCCCTTAGGCCAGTTCCAAGTCGGTTCACATAGACTTTGGATGGAGGTGGATGACCAGATTGACCAAGCAAACCAAATTTGCTAATTGGGCCATCTTCAAGAGGTTGAGACAGAGGAGGACTTCATTTTCCATTGCCCCGTCTACTACGAGATCCTAGGAAGGTTCCATTGTCTATTCATGGGGTATGGACCCTATCCAACTTCTTTAGGTACCTTGACTAGAGATTCCTAGCCTTGTAAATGCAGGAGACCCTCCAGCTCCGCTCCCATGCTCTTCAACCTCCTCTTAGACCAAATTCCTCCCAACAAATCACTTCCTTTTTTACAGTGTTCCCATCAGCTAAGGGCACGAAGCAACAAACAAACAACAATAGCATTTTCGACCCCAGATCGATGTGGACCTCATGACCATTCCTACATTCCAGAGACCTCAACGACATTGCCAATCCAAATCCCATACCAGTAGATAAATGAGATCACCCTAGGCCCCAGTGTCGAGTGACATCCTCCAAACAACATCTTACTACACAATCTAGGTCCTCCCCCAGCTCTTCTTCCAAACAGCCTTCTTTACTAAATTTTCTCCATTCAGCCTCAAACGTTAGGAGATATGGATCTAGCGGTCCTTGTTTTACTTGCATCATTATTTGTATTCCGATTCCCAGATCCATCTCTACTACTTTTCACTCAAAGTGGAAGCCTGCTATTAGAGTCTAGGGTTTTTTAGACTTTAGCTTAGATTGATACTTTACTTTCTGTATCTTGCTTGTCTTTTATAGAAGTTGTTTTGATGCTCCTACTTTGTAATGACATTATTGTATCCAGCACTCCCATTGACTTACTTTAGTGGTAATTTGTTGGACATTAATAACATTATGCTATCTTATCTTATCTCACTGCCCTAAGCCCCAGGTATGCCTATGGTTCTTGAGGATCTAACCACTCCACCTATGGCAATTCAACTTTTAGAGTGGCTGCCTCTTCCCTCTTTTTATCCTTTTCATAAATAGCTCTGCGTGCAACTCACAATATCCATGGGGATCACTTGCTACAAACCTCAACTTTATTCCCATAAGTATTTCAATTTTCAACCAACTAACCCCTCCTGTCATGAACTGCCCACACAGTTTACAATTCAATCTTTTTCAGTTCGTCCTACTTTCAGGTTCACCATACTGCCAAAATGGATCCAAATCCTTCAGCATATTGGCAAGGCAATACCCAACTTCCAACTTCAAACTTCGGCAAAAAACCCCAAATAAATAATGAACATCAAATACTCCTGGAAAATAAAAGCTTGGTGGTAAAAAAAATAGACCTATAAATTGTTCGATGAGTAATGAAAAATGATATTAAGAGGCAAGCAACATGCACTTTGAAAAATCTGCATAAATCTAGAAAAAGAAAACTAGTTTAAGAGGGTGGCATTTGAAAACGTGGGATTTGAGAAAATGAAAACTGTAGACAGATATGAATCAATCCCCACTCCGATTAAAAACTTTGATGATGGCGAGAACGATGGTTTGGCCCTCCTAAGATCAATTGTTGATGACGTTAAATGCCTTCCCTCTCATTCCCCAACAGCTGCAAAGATAAATGAGTCAAAAAAAACAAAATTGGCACCCTACAAGGGTCAAATTCAGCACAGGAGATTTTTTTATCATGGTGCAATTTATTCAAAAAAGTCGCATTTTTTTCTGGACATCACGTTGTGGTAATTTTTTCCAAATTTTGCAATTTTTTCAAGATGATTTCTCATTCAGGGTTTAGCATCATGAAAAATCACATTTGTCCTTTTTTGGCAATTTTTTCATCTATGTTACTATCCATTGGCGATGCTAGCCTGTAACTGTTGGATATTGGTTCAGTATCAGAACCTGCATACTGCAGAATAAACAGCTTACTTGCGACAACTCTAATAAGAGTAACACCCTAGCAGCACGATGGGGTTATTATTGCCAAAGATTATTCCCCAAAAATTAAAATTCAAAATACGCAAAGATTGGCTCCAACTCTCTAATCCACACCCATGATCGTTTGATTGACATAACTCCTGCAAGCTTGCCAAAGTGCTTGTTCATCAATGGCATTCACTTGTTCTACCTCTTGTCACAATCTTTCTCCATAAAGACTTAACACAACATGACCAAACTCAGGTTCTGTAACTAGAATCAAAGATAGCAAATTTGGATAATTAACTGGATATCTGACTGATGATGAGAATGGATGTCACTATTCTTAGTCTGTATGAGGATTATGTAAATTGATTATTGTATCAAAATTTCAATTACTGTTCCTTTCTAGCCCGGTGGGCTAGCTCAAGTGGTTGAGTGCTGTAAGATGTGAACAGAACGTCTCGGGGTCAAATCCCCGGGTGTCTATACATTGCTATATATAGGCCTCACTTGAGCCCGGTGGGCTAGCTCAAGTGGTTGAGTGCTGTAAGATGTGAACAGAACGTCTCGGGGTCAAATCCCCGGGTGTCTATACATTGCTATATATAGGCCTCACTTGATGTCCCCATCGGGTTAGCTCCATAATCAGAGCGAAAGGGGTGCAGCCCCTTCGGATGGGCCCCCTGTGATTTCTTCCCATGGACGTAGCAGCCTTGTTGGGGGTTTTGTGAACCACAGCATAAAAAAAAAATCAATTACTGTTCCCTTCAGCCTCCGTTTAGGTATGCCCAGTATTTAACATACGAAATACTCATTTCTTCCTTATTAATTTCTTTTTCATAAGAGCTTCCGAAGCAGATAATAATACAGGATGAAATGATAAGTGAAAACATTTAAATAGAGTTGCCACTAGTCTTGAACTGAAGGATTGGTATCCATGTAATAAAAAAATCAATAATCATCTGCTAGATGACTAATAATTTTCTATAGGCGTGGTGGCACCTCATTAGTTGAACAGATTAATAACTTGGCAAGAGAAGAGACCTTACACCTCACAAACTTTAGTGTTTCAAAACTTCAAGATCCTCCTGGTAGATCTTTTTGCATTTACAAATCCTGAAATATATGTGAGCCTGCCTCAATGACCACAAAGAACTTTGCCAAAATCTGCTAATCATAATAGACCAAGATGTGGATGATAGAATCGCAAGTCAAGCTCAATCCAGAATGTTTGAAAAACAATCAACAGACAGCTAACACAGCACTTATCACTTCAAAGACACCGTAAGGAAACGGGAAAACTTGAATTAAGTTAAGGGTTGACTTATTCCCAGAAATAAATGAATGATATTCCAAACTGCCTTCCAGGTTTGTATGAACCTTTTAATAGTCATTGTAGATAAGTGTAATCTCTTACACAATTAATCGGGCATTGCTAGCTTTCAGAACCAACTGATATATGAGGAAGAAACAGAAATGTCATGCCAAGGTATTCATTTCATATATTTCCTTTCTCAACCCCTCTCCAATTCATTTAAACTACGAATGGTAGGAAGCCATCCTTTTTCAATAATATTATTTACAACTACAGCAGCAGTGCCATCTTTACTTAGCTTGCAAAGACCATCTACGAAGACTTGGTAATTTTTATCAGTAGGGTTATGATTAGTTTTCTTCTGAACCATCTCCTCTAGAACTTTACAAGCCAACAACGTTTCCTCTCCTTCAACCAAACTATTGATGAGCACAGTATAAATAAATGCCTCGGGATCTATGCCCTTCCTTTTCATTTCTTGTAGGTAATTTAAGGCAAGCTTTGCCCTGTTACACTTGCAAAGTCCTTGAATCAAAGCTGTATATGCAACTATATTAGGATGGCATCCTTTTTGTTCCATTTCATGCCACAAGTCAAGAGCATCTTTGGCTCTCCCTGCATTGCAAAGACCATTTATTAAGGTTGTATAAGTAATGACATTGGGATGCCTTGCCTCTGCAGCCATCTTGGAAAGGTACAGTAATGCTAAATCAATTCTGTCATTTTTACATAACCCGTCGATCATTTCATTGTAGGTCACCACATTTGGAGAATGTCCCTTCTCCAACATTTCATTCAGGACTTCCTGGGCATCATGTATTCTGCCAGCCTTGCAAAATCCATTTATTAGGATGTTGTGGGCAACAACATCAGGAACATAATGTTTTTCTGACATTTCCTTGAAAAGCTTGTGTGCATGATCCAGTTGACCAGCCTTGCATAGGCCATTTATTGCTGCAGTGTATGCAATCATATCAGGGAGAAAGCCCAACTGGACCATTTCATTCAAAAGATTGAAACCATCAAGTACTTTACCCTGCTCAAAAAGGTTTTTGACAAGTGAGGTATAATGTTTAATCCAAGGCATAAAACTATGAAGCCTCATATCCCTCATCAAGTTAAGAACCTCAGTAACCTTCTCTGCTTTGCATAGGCATCCAAGAATTGAATTATAAGTATACTGTGTTGGACCAATCCCTTTGTTTTTCATATCAACCAAAAGACTGTAACTCTCATCCAACCTATCTGAGTTACAAAGTTCATCAATCAAACTATTGTAAATCCGAATATTGGGAACAATATTTATCCTGATCATGTCCTTGAAAAGCCCTAGTGCCACGTCCAATTTCCCCACCCTGCAGAGACCATCAATAACAACAAAAAAGGAAGTAGTATTTGGAGAGACTACCTTCCAGAACCAGATAGGCACCTGATCAACCTTCGCAGAGTCAATTGGAGGTGCGTCTATTGTCTTTTCAATCAACGGGCTTTGTCTGTTTAGCATGTCCTTAAGTAGTGAATGTGCCTCATCTACTTTACCGGCCTTAACAAAGCCATCTAAAACTGCATTATAGAGAGTTACAACAGAACAGCACTGAGAACTCAATATGTCTTTTAGCAATCCATTGACTACATCCAGCTTATCTTCGCTGCAGAGGGAGCTAATCAGTTTGCTGAGAACATTTACATCTGGATTTAGTCCAGAATCTCTCATCCGAAGATATAAATTGTGAGCTTGTGAGGATTCATTATTTTCACAAAGACCTTTAATCAGTACATTGTATATCGACAAGTCCACATGCATACCTAATTTCTTCATCTGATTAACAAGTTCTAGGGCTTTAAGAACTTGGTTCTCCTTAACAAATCCATGGACAAGCATGCAGTAAGCTTTTTCATTTGGGTTTATCTTAAGCTTCCTCAGTCTTTCTATTAATTCAAAGGCCTTGTCAACCTTTCCAGACTTACTTAAGGCAACAGACAAAATAGTCAAGACATGTTCATCAACAAAACCATGCTCAGACATAATTTTCAAAAGATCAAAGGCCTCGGCAAATTTTCCTACAACACTATGAGTATGCAAGAGAGCTGTAAGAGTAAACTTGTCAGGTTTATGCCCTATTCTCAACATCTCACTATATTTCAGCTCAGCCAGATCAAGGCGCTTGGATTTCGCAAAAGCCTGTAGCAAACAATTATATGCATACGTATTGGGAACACAATTTAGAGTTCCGGCGTGCTCAAACACGTATACTGCTTCATCAACCATTCCTACTGAAGCAAGACATCTAATGAAAAAACCCAATGCTCCAGCTGTCATTCTGCATCTTTCATTCAACATATCTTCCATGAGAGCCCTCAACGCTTCTGTTTGCCTCCTTTTAGCAAGAATTGAGGCCATTGTATTGTACGTATAGCAGTTGTGTTTGTATCTGTTTTGTAGGGCTGCCCATTTGAAAAATCCAAGCGCGTTTTTCCATTTTTTTTGCCTATTTAAAACAATCTCAACATCCAGATTAGTGAGTTCCGCTCCTAGATCATTCAGTTCTTCTTCATTTCTATGCCCCTTGGCCTTCGAAAACATTCTGCACAGCCTGTCTGCAAGCTCTGTAGAAGATGTCTTTGAAAACCCACTATCCATAACACCTAACTCTTGAGAAAAAGTTGTAGCATAGCCTTGATTATTTGTAGTGGGTGGTTGGTGGTGGTGAAGAAGCCTTGAAAGAAATTTGAATGCATTTGACCTAATAATAAGAGAGCCATTCCTGAAATGCTGCAGAGCCATGACAAATAAGAGGATACTTACCAGAGAGCTGTGCCTATATTGAAGAGGAGCAATTTCTCATACTGAACATTGATAAGCGGCTTGCCAAACAGACTGACAGAACCAGAATTTAGTCATCTGATCATTCACCTGCGTCTCCTCCTCTCTACGTGTTGTAGACAAGCGAGCGGGGTATTAATCAGTGTTCAGTGCCCTGTGACTTGAATAGCTGAAGTCGATGACCCTCCGAAGGATGTTGGACAGTTGACATGTGATGCTTAAGTTGTGTTGGAAATCTAGGATCGACATGTTTTGGACTTTCGTGTAGTTTGTGTTACGAAAATATTTTGTTTGCGCGGATGGTATAGTGGGTTCATTTATTAAAGATGACGTGTTATATTGATTTTGATTTTCCTCGGCTGTCCTGCCTTTACGATTCGGCTATACGTGCTTCCTCAAAATTGAATCTTATTAGTATTTCCAAGGGGTTAAATAGAAGGGTTATTTAAAAAATACTTTTGATATATATTGGCATCCCTTAAAAGAAGGGGAAATGACATATCCAAGAGAACTTCGTTATGTTTCAAAAATGAGAGAAAGTTTTGTGTAGATAATATAAGTTTATGTGATAAAAGAAAGTTTAGGAAAATAAATGAAAATAAGTTACATCAAACTTTTAAATCGCCACATAAATGAAAATAAGTTTCCTCCAAAAGGATTTTGTTCATAAAGTTTTTAAATTTGAAAACCTTCGGTGAATAAGTCAATGTTTTTGCCTCGATGCTTTGAATGCCAATGGAATCTTACAAAGTAAAAAAGTCCAAAAATCCAAGGGGCATAGTTATAGGAGTTTTCCAAGTTTTAGGTAGCTTTAGAGAACCTTGAAACCCCTGGACGTGGAGGAACTATACCTTTGAAACTAAGACCTGACTTGGATGTGGAGAGACTATACCTTTTAAATTGAAACTTGAACAATGCGAGACATCAAAATTTATACACATCATAATTTGCACAAGCAACGTCATTTTTGTTGTCGATCATTCACGTGGGTTCTCTTATAATCTCATGTATTGAAGATCATTGAATGGCCAAATAAGGTTGACAGGTGAAGAAAATTGTAACACCTCGGTTTTGACCCCGTTTGCATTTAAAAAATATGATGTAAATAATCATGGTGTGGAGCTCAAGGAAAAAGCCCCACCATCGATTTAGTGTTTGTGTTTCAACGATTAAGATTTAGGCCGATGGTGTTTTTATGCTAGCTGAACGTTATAAGTTTGAACATCATGTTAAATTTGCAATTTTTAATTAAAATCCTACAGCCAGCTATGTCAATGCAACAAAATGAGATGGGGGCATGATTTTTCCTAAGGATAAGGGGGGGATTGGAAGAGTGGGCAGAAATTCGAAATGGGCAGAGCACCATTTCTGGGAAAAATGTTTTTTAAATTTTCTTGGGGCAAGAAAACGCCAAAAAAATGCCTGCCTTTCCCTCATGCAGTTGTGTTTCACCTTCTCCTCACGATTTTGGACTGTGTTGAACGTTTTGGCAAGGGGGGGTTATGGCATTGACGCAACAAGCAAAACCACTCTGACTCTTGATCCTTCAGGAATTTTCTTGTTTTGTGAATTGTTTTCCTTTTTACGGTTTTCCTGTCTGTTAGTCGTTTCCTGAATGCGAATGCCCAGAATCTGATTTGTGTTTTTGAATTGAATGACCAGCAAACAATTTCGTTTTTGGTAATTGCAGTTGTCGATTTGGCTCAGGCAATGCTCATAAATTCGTAATTGTTTTGTGTGTGTGTGTGTATTCATTGGCTTCTGTTACGTTTTGTTAATCCCAGAACTAAGACCGTTGTGTGTATATCCTCGTTTGACATCTGAACTGATTTGGGAAATGAAAATGGAGTCTAGACTTGCTTGATAAACCTAGTGTGTGAAGGAACCTCACAGACCAATCTAGAGGGATGGTTTTCTTCTTTGCATACCCTGAATAGCACTAGAAGGGAAGGCATGGCCTGAGGGACTATGTAGCAAAGAAAGGGATGCTTCCTTGTGTTGGGTGTGTAAATGTTTAGAAGTCAGGCTAGATCCAGTGTAGGTGTCCATAGCTCTGGGATTGAGCTCACTAGCTTAGTAGTCAGTCTTTCCACCTCCTTGGCAACCTGATAAACCCATATGTTGGCTTGGTTGTGTCTCATGTGAATTTTGGCTAAGTGTAAACCACTGTCTATGTAAGCCTAATAAACCCAACTGGAAGGATGACTTGGCTGGTAGCTTAATAAACCCATTTGTTGGCTTGGCTGTGTCTCATGTGAATTTTGGCTAAGTGTAAGCCACTTTCTGTGTAATCCTAATAAACCCAATTGGAAGGATGGCTTGGTTGGTAGCCTGATAAACCCATCTATTGGCTTGGCGGTGTCTCATGTGAATTTTGGCTAAGTGTAAACCATTATCTGTGTAAGCCTAATAAACCCAACTAAAAGGATGGCTTGGTTGGTAGCCTGATAAATCCATCTATTGGCTTGGCTATGACTTGTATAAACTTTGGCTATGTGTAAATCACTACCTGTGTAAGTTTGATAGACCCAACTGTGTTGGATTGGCTGAGTTTTATTGTATCATTGGTTATGGGGCAGTCTGTTAGTGTTCCTTATTCCTTGGGGAAATCATGCCCAACTCGGGGGTGGCAGTTTTGCTGAGAGATTGATGAGCACACTGGCATGTGGTTGGGTGGAACGTTGCAGTGACATAGCTTGTTGCGGGACAAGCATCTGATAAAGATAAGCATCTCTTGTGTTTCAATCCCTGCAACTATACTTGTTTGTAAATTAATATGAAATGATGAATGCTTGAATGAAATGTGTTGTGTTTCAACTGTATATTTCATGAATGATGCATCTATGTGTGTAATTACTTCAATGAATTTTCTAAGTTGTTATGAAGTTAGATCGACCGGTTTGGTGATGTCCTGGATGTTGGAAATTAGTTTTATACTTAGAAATTTTCATGAACAGATCGATTTTCCGCAGATTTTTTCTTCTACAACCTGCGGGATGCGGAAATGCGCCTTGCAGAAGTTTGGACTCCGCAATTCCCTTTGTACAACTTGCGAGATGCGGGATGCAGGATGCAGGATGCAGAAATGTCGTTTGGGGAAATCTGCTTTTCGCAATTCGCAGGGTGTGGGATGCGGAAATGACTATGGTAAATTTTGATTTCTGCAACTTTGATCTCCGCAATGGCCATTCCGCATGCGGGATGCGGAAATGACTATGGTAAATTTTGATTTCCGCAACTTTGATCTTCACAACAGCCATTCTGCATGCAGGATGCAGAATGCGGAATGCGTGATGCGAGGTGCGAGAGTGAAATTTTGATATGTTTCTGATTCCACAAGTGAAACTCTCTGCACCGTTGATTTTCTATGGGGTTATTATCCACCGTTCGACCTCTCTGTGATTGGGGAAGATAAAGAGTTATACATGGTCTGGATCAAAATGTTAGTAGGAGAAATTCTTGCTTGTGTAGATCTTTAAAGAAAAGAAAAAAAGAATCAGGAATCATCATACGAATGTAGAATCAGAGATAGGTAACTCAGGTAGAAGAGTTGGGTCGCGTTCTCTTCTCTGGGGCGGGAGTGGATGTGACAAAAATATTTTGTTTCAAGTTTTTAATATCCCAAGTCAATATTCGTATTGAATATCGATATTATATAGTCAGGATGTCCATTAGTAGCATGTTGCTTAATTTTCATGATGTAATGGATGCAGAAGCCAACCCCCTTTCGTGCACATATTGTAGCTCAGGGGGCACAAGTTTTGATAGACGTAACAATTCCATTGAATTTCCTTTTACCTTTTCTCTTCACTACACGTAAAGGCAAAGGCATGGTGCCCTTCGCTCCTTGTGGATCCCAAAACCATCACGATGGAATGTGGAGGCCCTCTAAGTCATAAGCTTTGATATATGAAACTGAAAATTACAATCCAACGAACAAAAAGTCATTTTCGTATTGTTACATTTTTTTGCAAAATAAATAATATATATATGACCACTCATTAGACTCCCATAAGCATTTCTTTAACCTTCAGATTCGCATAAGTTTTTCTTTCTTTTTCAAGTTCTGCAACTTCGATTAGCTCCATTAGTAGAGCTCATTGTCGGATAAAAAAAATTTCAAAACCATGGCAGTGGCCTGGCCTGTTGATTTTTTAAATCCCAACCAACCTTCAAATCACCCACGTGTTTTCCAGTGTAATGTCTTTCTGGCTCATGGAGTTTGGGTTTTCAGATGTACAAATCGAGTGTCTGGTGGACCTATGCAGTTGTGTTTTAGATGATATGCATGACCGCCAAGAGTCCCATGGAAACTGAGGAAGTAGACGGTTGAACGATACAAATATGTATGACAAACTATGAAAGTTGGCTAAGAGATGTTGTTGAGAGCTCTTCGCCCATCGACTTTGGTGTTGGATAGAAATCATCATTATTGATGATTTATTGCAGCAATCTTCTATAAGTATTGGTGATTGGATACATAATTACCATGTGGGGAAATATAATGGTGCTTGTTGATTATCATGAAGACAATGCATTTCATGGTATTCAAATGAGGAGGTTGCAACTTGATGATACTGAAGCTTCTCTCTTGGAACACAATATAATGACGATGAAGTCCTTGAATCTCATATGGATTTGCTTGAACAAACATCCCAGCTCTTCTCTACCTTCCTGGATTCTAATGAAGAATTTAAGGCTTCTACAGGTGTCGGGGAGCGCAACAGAAATATTTTGGAAAGATGAATCATGGGTAAATGGAAATTCGTTATTCACAGGTAAATAGAAATTCATTGTGTTAAAGTTTGTATGTTTAGTACGTATTAAAATCACCATATGTAAATATCTAGCTTATGGTACATGTAAACATTTTGTAGGCATCTTGGAAGAATACACAAAGAAATTTCTCGTCTCATGGTCGTCAAACCCAAATCCAAACGAGACGGAAAATCCTAGGTATTTTCATACGAGGATATGCAGAGCATGCATTACCTACACGCATCAGTCTGTGAATCGATGAGACTTTATCCGTTGGTCCTCTTGGACTCCAAGCACACTCTCCACAACGACGTTCTGCCTAATGCGACTATCGTGCGTAGAGGCACTCGAGTGACTTACCACCCATACATCATGGGTCATGGGGACACCATTTGGGGTACCGACTAGCTCAAATTCAAACTAGAAAGATGACTGAACAAGGATGTGCATTTTATCCTACAGAGTCCCTCCAAATTTTTAGTCTTCCAAGGCGACGCGTGAGTCTTCCTGGGAAAATATATGGCATTTATTCATATGAAATATGTCGTGGAAACTATGGTTTCTATGTTTAGATTGCAGCGCTTGGTTGAATATTCGGCTATGGGAAATCCAAATCTCATTCACAGCTTGATTGTGCACATGAAGGGTGGTTTTCCCTTTCTGCTTGAAAATAAGAAGGTTGATTGGTAGCCCTAGTATCCCCATCATAACTTCATTCGGTTCAGTCTTTTTCACTTATTGAAGGCACTTATTTAAAATGTGACTTTAAAATTACAAACGTCATAATTTATGATTATGACATAGTTTCATTTTACTCGTAAGATAGCTACACAGGTTTCTTTTTTTATAGTTTAAACGAAATATAAAGGGTTATGCTTATATATGTGCTTATCCTTTCTACTAGCCAATCAAGGTCTATCTATTGGATAGATTGGTCCAAGCTATGAGCTATAATTGAAGTATGGGAAACTTGCAATGAAGCCCTCGACATGAAGACAAAGCCATAAATCCATTCCTTCCACAATGTTGGCCCAGTATAGCGCGCAATCCTTTACCAAAAGTCATCACGGTTCAAAGTCTTAGCCGCGACATCACACCCCACCACTTCATATGGTCTCCCCCATGTTGTTGTACGCTCCAAATACTTTTGGGTTATGGGTAGGATACATAGTAGGTATCAATGTTTTGATGCTGGAATTTTAATTACTCAATGAGAATTATACTTTATATGATATGAGGATGAGTGTTAATCATAAGCAATATTCATGATTCAACTCTCATTACTTGCCTTTACCATATAAAAGCTAAAATCATATGTATTTTCATCGGTTTCTATCTAGTCCTTAATATTGTGTACACTTTCACAACATTAAATCCATCACATTGTTCAGGGCCAAATCCTATTACTATATTGGCATATGCACCATTTAAGGGTCACTTAATGAAAGATTCCCATAGAAGCTTGGACTCCTCGTCTTTACAAAACCCCACCTTAATTCACATGTTATGATTATTTTCAATCATTCTCTATATAAGATATGACATCACATTTAATGTCCATACTTCATGTGTTCAAATCTCACACTCGCCATAATGGTGCTTCCTTTATTATCTTTACCTCCACTCTTGGGTATTCAAAACACCAAAACAACCAATCATGGGTTATTGTGTAAGTTGTAATGGCATTAGAAACTTCTTAGCAAGATTCACTCCAAATGTGTGGCTCAATGACAATTTTGAAGAGAAAATAATAGACTTCGAATGAACCCAAGAAAATGACATCATATCTCTTTTTTTATGTTTACATAGTCCATTAATATAAACTATATAACAAGTTTATCCATAGTTATTTTGTTTCATTGGTAATGTTATGTGTTTAGGTGTTATAAATCATGGTATGGTTATAGCATTTGTATCTAATATTTTATTATTATTTTAGCACATTCACTAGCTTCTTGATCAAGTAGTATGCATTTCATAGCAACCCCATTATTGCAATAAACACTTAGTGGGAACAAAATACATAACTAATTCTTAAATGTAATTCTCTCAACAATCCAATGATCTTGTATATGTTTTGTCATAAAGATAATGCATTGTTTTTATTTGATTCACACAAAATTATAATAATGATTTTGTTTGGAGATAATAATAATAAAAACTCCATTAAACTCAGTTAATTTTCTAATTTATATAAACTTACATGAAATGGATATTGTCAACATCAAAAAACCTAATTGAAATGGATCTTGTCAACAACTCTCAGATATATGATTATGTTCATCCATTTGTATGCATCATAAAATACTTAATGGGAACAAAGCACATAACTAATTCTTGAATGTAAATCTTTCAACAATCAATTGATATTGTACAGTTTTGGTCAAGCTCATCATAAAGTAATGCATTGTTTTCCTTTGATTCACACAAAACTAGGTTAATAATTTTGTTTGGGATAAAAAAAATCTATTAAGCTCAATGAATGTTCTAATTTGTATGAACTTACATGAAATGGACGTTGTTAAACATCACAAAACCTAAAAATAAAATTACAAATGTCATAATCATAAATTATGTTCATTTACTTTTTCACGTCATCACATATTTACTCCTCTGGTCATCCCCTTTTCTTGATTTTGTGCATATTTATCTATCACATTTTTTCACTTCCTTCTTGTCATTTCTATTAACATTGACATCAATGTGATGATACTTTAAGTGTAAATGTTTTTAGAATGCCTCATAGCTCTCTTTTTGCTTGCCTCATCCCAAGCTTGGGATCGATGAGACATGCTTTACATCCTTAATGCTTGAAGCAACATTTTTTATACATAAGTAAGATTCTTAAGAAAGCTATGGAGAAGGTACAATAATTCTTGTTATCACCATATATATGCATTAGGGACTATACTAGCAATTGTCCGAAGAGGTACAAAGGAATGTTGAAAGGTAAAACAAAACATAAAGTAATTTACATTTGGCAAATACTAATAATGTTCATAGATTCATATATTAAAAAAAATAATAATAAAGAGTCAACACAATACCTTTCTTGCGAGGAACTACCAATGTGACATAGATTTTAGAGACCTTAAAGTAAGTTGTTCTCGAGAGTATCTTTAATTTATTTGAGAAGACATTTCCTCCTTTAACTTAACTTGATAAAGCATTATTCTTTTTTATAAAGGTAAACTAACTTTCAATTTTTTGTGCAAGGAAAAAAGGAAAGCCTATATGTCAACAATAAAATGAAATGTGTGAACAAACCACAACGACTTCATTTGGAAATAAACTCACCTCCATCTAACAAATGACAAAGTTTGAATCTGTGTAAATGGAGACCAAATTTAAAACATATAATGTCCATGGATGAGTGTTTCAAGCGACGGTGGCAGCAAAACTTGTATCCAAGCACAACACTTGTTGTCGAACTTTCATCAAGTTTAAATTGTCAAACTTTCATCAAGTTTAAACAAACATTTAAATAGTGATCCCCCACCAATGGGAAGCTTTGTCTTGTCAAGAAGCATGTGAAGAATCTCATGCAATAAACAATGAAAATGCATGATATAACATAAATAACAAAGCACAGAAGAGATTTTATTGATCGCAAGCCACTTCGAGGGGGCAACCTCCTTTGAGCAAGCTCAATGCAAATAACTATGTATTCCTTCATTGGCCTCAACACTCTCTTATATTCCGAGTCTAATCTAAACAACTATTACTCCCCATGAATGTGGGATAATACAACATACTAACAGGACGACTTACAAAGAATATGCGTCCAACAAAATAGACTAACGAAATAAAGAGGAGCGTTGACACGGGTTCTTAACATCCCCTCCCTCTTAGAAAAGCTTTGTCCTTAAAGCTTTAGATGTGGAAACTGTTGCTGAATCTAAAGGAGTGGTTCCCATGTAGCATCCTTTGCTTTCATGTCGTGCCACTGAATTAAGACCTCTGTGATGGACCAAGAGTGAAGCTGACGAGTGCACATATTGAGGATGGCCTGTGGCTCCAACATGATGGATCCTTCATTATCCAGTTCTGGTAAAACAATTTGTGCTATGATGTTGGTGCCAATCACTTTCTTAAGACAAGACACATGAAATACTGGGTGAATGCGAGAAGAAGGAGGAAGTTCCAATTTAGAAGCAACGAACCCAATCTTATGAAGAACCTTATATGGCCCATAGAACTTTGGAGCGATATTTTGATGCCCTTCGAGTTTCAAGGAGGATTTCTTATAAGGCTGCAGATGAAGAAAAACCATATCGCCAACTTGAAAAGTGCACTCAGAACGATGTTGATCGGCCTATTGTTTCATGCAGTTTCTTGCCATGTGAAGAGTGTCCCACAGAATGTGAAGAATCCGATCTCCGTTTCGAAGAACCAAGTTAACTTCCGGAACTGGTGAATTGCTGGGGGTGTATGGAAGGAGTACTAGAGGTGCCTGACCATAAACTACTGCATATGGAGTCATTTTAGCTGTAGTATGGTAGGAAGTATTGTACCACCATTTAGCATCATGGAGCCACTTTTCCCACTGATGATGTTGTTCAGAGGTGAAGCAATGATGATAAGTTTCCAAACATTTGTTGAAGACTTCAGTCTGACCATCTGTCTGTGGGTGATAAATTGAACTCATATTTAGTTTAGTTCCAGTGAGGCGAAATAGTTTGAGCCAAGAATGACTTGTGAAAGTTGCATCGCGGTCTGAGACAATGGAAGAATGGATTCCATGAAGATGAAACATCTGGTCCATGAAAATTTGTGCGACTGAGGAGCCGGTATATGGATGGTTGAGAGCACAAAAATGACTGTATTCGGAGAGTCAATCAACCGTAACCAAGATTACAGTCTTCCTTTCATATTTAGGGAGCCCTTCAATGAAATTCGTCGAAATATCTGTCCAAACCCTTGTAGGGACGGGAAAAGTTTTGAGCAATCTAGGAAGGAGTGTAGTTTCACCCTTGTGGCACTAACATGTAGCACATTCAACAACCATCTGTTGAATTTGCCATTTCATTCCCTTCCAAAATAAGTTACGACGTGCTCGCTCATGCATTTTGAGGAACCCAAAGTGCCCCATTGATGGAGAAGCATGGAGTTCATAGAAGGCATGTTTAAGATATGTGCTCTGGGGAAGCACTAGATGACCCTTGTCTCTCATAGAAGAACCATCCCAAGAGTAATGTGGTGCAACAGAAGGGTTGCTGGCCAACTGTTAGATGATTTCAAATAATGAAGAGTCGTTGACATAACATTATTGAACAGAGTGTAATCACTCTAGAATAAACATAAAAATAAATGAAAGAGAAACATGGTCATCAAATGTGCGGGAAAGAGCATTTGCCACAAGATCGTCCTTAGCTTTCTTGTAAGTGATCTCATAGTCATAACCCATGAGTTTTCTAACCCATTTTTGTTGTGTTGGGGATGAGACCCGTTGTTCACTGGATCTAGATCCAGTGATCGTTGCAAAAGGATCATCTCTGGATCTAGATCATCTCTATTGGATCATCATCATAGGTGTTATCTCTCAATTATTCTCGTCTTAGGAAGTTCTACATAGCCAACCCTTTTTATGTTGGTTGTAGGCCTTTATCTTCTTTAGCACTTATATCTGACCCAATCAAAAAGGCCCGTTCAACACTTATATCTGACCATGGGAGGGCCTGGCCTGCCCCCATGTTAGAATGACACGCTCAACACTCACATCTGACCATGGGAGGAACACATCCACCACCATGTTAGAAAGGCCCGGCCCTTACATCTGACCATGGGAGGGCCCAGCCTGCCCCCATGTCAGAATGGCCAAACCCTTACATCTGACCATGGGAGGGCCCAGCCTTCCCCCATGTCAGAATGGCCCAGCCCTTACATCTGACCATGGGAGGGCCCAACCTGCCCCCATTTCAGAATGGATTTGCCTTTACATATGACCATGGGAGGGCCCATCCTGCCCCCATGTCAGAATGGAATTGCACTTACATCTGACCATGGGAGGGCCCAACCTTCCCCCATTTCAAAATGGATCTACCCTTACATATGTCCATGGGAGGGCCCAGCCTGCCCCCATGTCAGAATGGCATTGCACTTACATCTGACCATGGGTGGGCCCAGCATGCCCCCATGTCAGAATGGCTCTTCCCTTACATCTGATCATGTGGGAGCCAATCCCATAGTCATATCAGAATGGCTCTGCCCTTACATCTGATCATGTGGGAGCTAATCCCACAGTCATATCAGAATGGCTCTGCCCTTACATCTGATCATGTGGGAGACAATCCCACAATCATATTAGAATGGCTCTGCCCTTACATCTGATCATGTGGGAGCTAATCCCACAGTCATATCAAAATGGCTCTGCCCTTACATCTAATCATGTGGGATCCAATCCCACAGTCATATCAGAATGGCTCTTATTTCTAGGCTGAGTATTCCTGGTAACTGACCAGGTGGCTCCATTCTCCCAAAGAATGGCTTTCAGCACTTATATCTGATCATGGAAGGAACCAATCCTATCACCATGTCAGAAGGGCTCACGGACTCATCACTTCCCCTTGGAAGGAACCTCGATCTGGAGAACACCAAGCTTCTCCTTGAATTACTTAAACTTCACTCTAGCTAATGGTTTGGTCAACACATCAGCTATTTGCTCATCCGTCGCAACATATTGGAGCTTCACTGCTGCTCTCTACACCATATCCCTGATATAGTGGTATTTGATCTCGATATGATTTGACTTGTCATGGAACACCGAGTTCTCCGACAACTTCACACAACTCTGGTTGTCGCAATATATACAAGTAGCATCCAACTGGAGATCAAACAAATCAGATAGTAGCTTCCTCAGCCATACTACTTGACAACTAGCCGAACAAGCTGCGACATACTCTACTTCAGCTATACTTAGTGCCACACAGGATTGTTTCCTACTAAACCAAGAGATCACACATGATCCCATACTGAAGCAACACCCCGAAGTGCTCTTCCTATCAATGGAACTTCCTGCCCAATCAGAATCCACATAACCCTCCAGGTTTATCTTCTGATCTGCCTCATACTTGAGCCCATAATCAACTGTACCCTTTAGGTACCTCAGAATATGCTTTGCAGCAATTAGGTGAACATGTCTAGGATCTATCAGGAACTGGCTCAATGTGTTCATAGCAAAGCAAATATCTAATCTTGTATTCATCAAGTACATCAATGATCTAATCATTTGACGATACATCGTAGCATCAACTGATTCTGATGAAGCATCACTCAATAGCTTCAGATTCGATGTCATAGGTGTGGTCATGGCCTTGCAGTCCATCATCCCGAATCTCTTCAGGATCTCTACCGCATACTTCCCTTGTCCCAGGGAGATTCCATCTGTATTCTGCCACACCTCCATGCCTAGAAAGTAATGCATCATACCCAAGTCCTTCATTTCGAACTTGGTAGCAAGCTTCTTCTTTGTATTAGCAATCAACCCATCCATACCTGTTACAAACAGATCATCTACATACAGTAGGAGTATCACTGGGTTCCCTTCTTCAATCTTGTAGTAAAGATTGGAATCTGCTTTACTCTTGGTAAAGCCCAAACTGGATAGGAAGCTGTCAATTATGCCGTAGCATGTCTTAGGTGCCTGTTTCAAACCGTATAGGGCTTTCTTCAATTTACTCACATGAGTTTCCCTATCACGTGTCTCAAAACCGAGTGGCTGCTCCACATACACTTCCTCTTCTACTACACCATTCAAGAAAGTGATCTTGACATCCATCTGGTGTATCTTCCATTTCATCACTGCAGCCAGAGCAAGTACTAATCTGATGGAAGTGTATCTGGCTACAGGTGCAAAAGTTTCTGCATAATATATTCCTTCTTTCTGGGAAAAGCCATGAGCCACAAATGTTGCTTTATGTTTCTCTATGCTACCATATGCAGCATGCTTGATCTTGTAGATCCACTTGGAAGTCATGACAGACTTCCCCTCTGGTCTAGGGACAACATCCCAGACATCATTCTTCATGATCGACTGGTACTCCTCGATCATAGCATCCTTCCATTCTTTCTTCTCTACCGCTTCTTCATACTTGGAAGGTTCTTTATCAATGATGTCACATAACATGGCTACATAACTAGAGCAAGACCTAGTTCTTTTCCTCTCTCTATGTATTTCTTCTGGAGCCCCATATCTTTCTACACCTTGGATAGCCTCTCGTACCCATGCAAGTTTCCTCTTGTGAGGATTCTTCTCTTGGGGTGGATCTATAGGTTCCTGGGGTTCTTCTATTTCTTGATGTTAATCTTGATTCACATCGTTCATAGTTGTATCTTGAATTCTAGGTACTTCTATTTCTTTGGAGTCTTCAACTGGTCTCTTTCTGGATTTGTTGTAAGCCAAATCTTCGTCGAATGTTACGTCTCTTCTTATGTCGATCTTCTTGAATCCTGGGAAGTATATTCTGTAAGCTTTCAAGCTTTCATTGTATCCCACAAATATACCCTTCTTTCTAGAAGGATCTAACTTTGTTCTCTTTTCTTTTGGAATGTGTATGTATACAAGACAACCGAATATTCAGAGATGGTTGACTTCTGGTTTCTTGGAGGAAAAGACTTCTTCAGGTGTCATGTTCTAGAGTACTCTGTGTGGAGTACGGTTCTATACATACACCGCTGTTCTGGTATCTTCTGCCCATAGATACATGGAAAGATCTTGATCATGAAGCATGGCCCTTGCAGCTTCCATGATCGTTCTATTCTTCCTTTCTGCAACCCCATTATGTTGTCGATTATATGGAGTGGTTAACTCCCTCTTAATCCCTGAATCTTTGCATAACTCTTTGAATTCATTTTATGTGAATTCTCTACCATTATCTAATAAAAAAGTATTGATCTTCTTTTCTGTGTGGTTCTCGATCAAGGCTTTGAATTCCTTGAACTTGTTGAATACTTCATCTTTGTTCTTTAAGAAGTATATCCATGTCTTTCTAGAAAAATCATCAATGAAAGAAACATAGTATACATACCCGCTTAATGAAATGGATGACATTGGACCACATACATTGTAGTGAATCATTTCCAAGATTCCTTTTGCCTTTCTCTTGCTACTTGGAAATGTCTTCTTTGTGTTCTTTCCTTTCGCACATCCTTTGCAGACACCGTCATGTTTTGTCTGTATTTCTAGAAGACCTTTAACAAATTTGCTTGCAAATGGTAGTGCCCTATAGTGCACATGTGCAAGCCTCATGTGCCAAAGTTCATTTGGCTCTACTGAGTCATGGACCAAAGCTTGTTCTGGTTGGCCCTTCAATTTGTATAGTCCTCCCTCTTGCTCTCCAATTACTACTGCATCATCTATAGTCTTTCCCTTTGGCCACATAAGGACTTGGCCATCTACAAATGCAACCCTCATGCCTTTTGCATCTAATGCAGTTATGGAGAGGAGGTTCTTCTTTAGTCCTGGTACAAATAAGACATCCTTCATCTTCATAGACTTTCCAGAGTCTAGTTTATAGGAGGATTCACCACTACCTTTTATTGGATATTGGTAGTCATCCCCAAGTTTCACCTTGTTGGGTGACTCATGTTCTGATATTTTCACAAATGATTCTTTGAATCCTATCATATGTTTGGAGACCCCATTGTCTATAAGCCAAAAATTGCTTCCATGTGAGATAGTTCCCGTGAGAGCATATTCTTAATCACTTGAAGAATAATCAATTTCTTGTTTGACTTTCTTCTTGGAAGGTTCATCATCCTTTGCAACATGAGCATGATGTCTTCTCTTGTTGTTCTTATTCTTGTGGGAGTTTCTTTTGTTTCTAGGACAATTTCTAGCATAGTGTCCTATCTCATCACAAGTATAACATCTGAGTTGATTTTTTCTGGAGGGAGGATGCTTACCTTTAGAATGATGATAATCCATTTTGTTTTTCTTGGAGTGTATTGTCAGAGCTTGATCTTCACTTCCCATATTTTCTTCTCGGGCTGCTATTCGACCTTCTTCTTGTGAGCATTCCTCCCATAGTCTATTGAAGGTGACTAGCTTTCTTATAGCATAGATCCCTTGAATAAAGGAGTCTCATGATCTAGGGAGACCATTCAAGGTGGTAATTATAATCTCTACATTCTCCACTTCTTCAAGTTGTTCTTTAATATGGGAGACCCTTGTGAAGTATGACTGTATGGTCTCTGCATTCTGGATCTTCACATTCTTCAACTGGTTCCTCAAAGTCATCTTCCGGTTTATGTTCTTTCCTTCAAACAGTTTGGTCAAGGCATCAAACATAGCTTTAGGTGTCTTTAGGGAGGACACCTGTGGTATGAGGTGATCCTTGATTGAATCAACAATAATCCTCTTAGACATGACCAATTTCTTCTTGTGTAAGGCTTTAGCCTCATCTCCCTCTGGAATTGGAACCTCTTCAGTGATGTAAGAGTCCAACTCATTTTCTTCCAAGACCAGGGAGATCCTATACTTCCAGGCTCGGAAGTTATCATCTCCCTCAAGCTTTTCATCAATCTTGGCATGATGAGACATCTTAACTAAGAACCTCAAATGGAAATACACAATATTTATATCTTATCAGGTTGAGATGTCCGATTTGGATCTGGAACTGAAATTCTGTAGAGCTGGTTCAGGAGCATATTAGGGTTTGACTTTCTTGGATTTTTGTCCAACCAAAAACTTTGATATTGATCTCTAAACTTCGATTTTGGGGAGGAGACCAATCCAGGCCTGGACTCGCTAAAAAATTTCACTTATGTGGAAATCCCTAATTTTCGGCAGCAGTGTCGGGTCAAAAACTGAAAATGCTCAAAATTAGATTCTGCTTTGACAGAAAGATGTAGCCTAGAGTGGAGAGTCATCCCAACATCCTTTTGTTGAAAATCTATGGAGAGAGATCCAAAAGGTAGGAAGCCCTAGATTCCGCAGCTGCATAGTGTCTTCTTCTCAGGTTAGCTCTAATACCATGTTAGATTTCTATCATTCAAGCTAGCATTATCTTAGGGTCTTTAACTGAGAGAATAACAAGCACATCAATCAAACACAAGAGATAATAGACACAAAGATTTTCCTCAGGGAAACCATAAAGGAGAAAACCCCGCAACTTCCTCAAAGATAGAATCAACACCAAAAGTAAAACCCAAAAACAATAAGATGATCTCCCGACAGCAGTAGTCTCTCTCTCTATTGTCCCAACAACTTCTTCTCTCTCAGTTATGCTCTACAACTGAGTGTGAGTGAATGTGTGATAAATAGAGAGGCTCACTCTCTATTTATACTAATTCCCGACTTGATAATAACTCACTAGGGTCGACTTCTCTAGGAGTATAATAACCCTAGGGCCCCACAACTTGATCAATAAGGAGGGTTACCCACTATGACTTTACATGACTTGTTTACATTATTGAGCCTCTCGATAGGAACTTTGGGGCATGACATGACTCAATTACATTACAGATACTTCCCAGAATAAACATCAGGGTACAATACATAAAATATACAAGTGAATACATTCTGAAGTTACAAATACATCAACATTACTTTGGGGTTCTTGTGGTACTCCACACAATGAGTTTTAGGGCTATGTCCAAGTAATTCCCATAATTAAGAAGATAGGGGTTATTCCCAGATCTGAATGAATAATACCAATGCAAAGAAGAATAAATACTGCAATAATCACAACACCCAAAAAAAATTGGCAAAAATTCCACCCAATGCCCAAAAAACCCGTAAATAGAGCTAGGTTTTTGAAACGAAAATTTTAAAATGAGCATAACCTCATCTATATTGCTCAGAATCACTGTTATAAATTGTTTCTGGAACTGTAACAACCACTCTCAGTCTACGCACGCAATCAGAACATAAATCTAGGCACCTAGTCAAAATATTTTTGCTCTACAATTTTCGCAGTCGTCACCGAAATTCTGGAAAATGACTGATTTTAAATCAATGATATCTCCACTTTTGGAACTCCAAATGAAATGATTTTGCCAAAAATAAGAGAAAAAAATCCCACTTGTGCCAAGGAAGGTGCTCTGATACCAGATGTGAATAACCTCCTACAATAAACAATGAAAATGCACGATATAACAAAAATAACAGAGCACAGAAGAGATTTTATTGATCCCAGGCCACTTCGAGGGGGAAACCTCCTTTGAGCAAGCTCAATACAAATAACTCTTGGATTCTTTCATTAGCCTTAACACTCTCTTATATACTAAGTCTAATCTAAACAACTATTACTCTCCATGAATGTGGGATAATACAACATACTAACATGACCACTTACAAAGCATATGCATCCAACAAAATATACTAATAAAATAAAGAGGAGGGTTGACACAGGTTCTTAACACTAACTTTCAAATTATTGTGCAAGAAAAGAAGGAAAGCCTATATGTCAACAATAAAATGAAACGTGTGACATATAGGCTTTAAAAGGAAATCCAATCATATTGTTGAATGAAGTGTCTCGCTTTATTGCTCTAATTGGCCAAGGTGTGTAAAGTGAAAATGAGAAGTTTTGTTTATTAATATTTAGAATGCGAATATCCAACAATAAAGCAATTTGGCGCATTTTAAGTTAATGGTGTATATGCAAATAGTTATAAAAAAAATTCCCATAAACCAATAAAGTTTATGGAAAGATATACAAACAAAGTTTTTTCTAAAAGGAGTATCTTGGAGTCATAAGTATTATGACAACTATATGAATTGAAATGTTTTAACATGTGAACATATGAATAGATGTGAGGTCATGTTTGTTTATATTACATCTCTTTTGAAGTCACATGTTCAAATCTGGAGGGGGTACGGTATGTACACATTCCATAGACTTTAGCAATCAAATCGTTGAGTAGATTAAGTCCCTTGTCCCACAAATAAGGAGGTATCATACACCAATTTGGTGTTTGGCTTGGTTGTGACCTTAAAAATAGATTTTTTTATTATTATATATTGGCATAGAGGATATATATATTACGAAAGGAGGTATGATGATATATCCATATACCATGAAAGGAGGGGCTATGTTTTCTATTTATGGAAGTATATGTGTGTTGGCCCTATGGAAGGATAGGAAGAATTCAAGTAGAATTCTACTCGGGAATATGAAGATTCCGATCGCATGACAAAGGAAGTTGCGACGAAGGAAAAGCTGTGATAGAAGCAGTTGTGGAAGAAAGAGCTACAGCAGAAGAAGTAGTTGTAGAGGAAGTTGCGACAGAAGCTCCTGCGAGGGAAAAGTTCATGACAGAAGGGAAGTTGTGACAAGAGCAGTTGCGATGGAATGAACCACTATAGAAGAATATGGGAAACGGTTGAAAAGGACAACCCAAGAAATCATGGGTAAGAAGTCAGTTAGAATAACACATGATTTGGGGAATAAAGCATCTTTGTATTTTGGGTTGATAGTGAATACTGACAGTTACAACTAAATGAATGAGAATAGGAATGACAACCTGTCGGCTAATTGAATGGATTCAGTTGACTACGACATGTAAGAGTCTATAAAGGGGAGAACCCAAGCTATGTGCGGGTTACTTACTTACATACAGACACATACACTCTATGTTGGTCTGTGTTAGTCTCTGTTGTCTATTTGTAGAGCCGTAGGGTTGTGGAATTGTAGAGAAGAGAGAGTCGATCCAGTCTGTGTGCATATCGATAGTAGGGTGAAGGAGAAGAAACTTTAGAAACTTGAGACTAGAAAGTATGAGAGGAGAGAGGTGTTTGTATACATTATAGAGAATATCTAGAACATAGTCTGCAAGTTGAGTGTGTAGATGAAATGTGCCATATATTTATCATGCCAGATGAAGAGCGCCTTTATGGTTTTTCCCAGATGGGTTTCCACATTAAATGTTTTATATGTGTATATTTGATGAATGTGCATATGTAGAATGAATGTACGTTGTGAATAAGTGCATGTTTATTTGCTTATGAATGGGGTTTTATATGCATATGTCGCACTGTTGTTAGTTGGAATCGCTAATAAGGAATTATATTAATTGTTGTAATCTCTATTGACGGATAAGTAGAGTAATATCTTGAATGCACATAATAAGAGTAAGTAATATAACCACTGGCTTTGGTCGAGCGAGTTGGTAAGGTGCTGTAAGAGAATAAATCCCAAGACAACTGTAGAAACCTAGTTCTGGCAGTCACCCATAAAAGATATCTCGGGTGAGATTGCATCTGCGTTGTAGGTGTTGTCAACTGAGCCCTGCTCTGTTAGGCCGATATCTTGGGATTTGTTGACAGACAAACAAGGGTATGAACCTAGGTTGAAGGAGGAAACACAAACAAATGGTTATGTTGTCCGGGTCGTGAATCATTTTGTGAGGGATATGTTTTGGCACACGATGCAGCCAGAAATTCAAGAGTGGGTGGATTTTAAAGCATTAGAGTTTGCACGAAAAGAAAGTGAAGGATCATGATTGAATTCGAGGTTGTAGAGATACCTCTATACGAATATTCATGACATTTTCTTTTGTGAGTTTACTATTTTGTTGTATGAGTGGTTGTTGAAGCTAGTAGCCCAACGAAAAAAAATCCAAGGAGGAGAACATATAGAGTGGAGTCCTCAGCTAATTTAGCGGCTGAAAAGAACTAGCAACCCCATATCTAGGGCTATTGATTTATGGGTTGATAGTATTTTGGGCGGATATATCACAGAAATTGTTGTCAACATTATAAGGTCATATAATGAAGTAGAAAGATCATTTTTCCAAGGACCCAGAGGAAGGTATTTGACATCTTTGAAAATCTGGATCAAAATGCTCGTATGTGAGAAAGGGATCCTAGGAATGGATTCCGACGAGTGAAGAACTATGTATAAAGACCTAGGTTATGTCACAGAAGAAGTGAGAGAAAAATGGACCAAAGTAAGCTGAGATGTTCCCTGGTGATAGAGGAACTGCACTAGAGGGTGGACGTCTAAGAAGTGGAAAGAGATTTCGATCGAGAAAAATAATAAGAACTATGACTAGAAGAGGAAGTTGCAGTACGACCAAAGGAGAAGACTGCAAGTTGACGTCGCACTTTCACAGAGGTTCTTATGATGAGGAAGAGGAATACCAACCTATCCCTAAAAGGGAAGAAGAATAAGCCCCAGATCTAGAGTACGAATACAGCACACCCACGACCTCGCGTACGTCTCTGAAGGTAAGGTTCAGAAACTCACCTCCTACTGGGTTTATCAATACAAGTAATACTAATTATGCATATAATGGACAAAGGAGTCCTACCAGACACACTTTTTATCTAGCAGTACCAAGGACAAATATAATGGATGGGAATGATATTAAGCTGTCGATATTTAATGGAAATGGGTTAGAAGACCTAGAACAACATTGGTTTCTATGTGAAGTCGTATGGATCGTGCGATTGGTCCAAGATGAAGCAATAAAGAAGGCATAGATGATCGCAACCTGTTGAGGCCTAGAAAATCATAGGTAACAACAGTTAGGGATTCTCCCCAATAAACGTTCCCAACTAGCTCGTTACTGTTTGCTATGGGGAATCTGTCCGGTATACAGTCCGACTACCGTAGTTCAAGTAACAAATTAAAATGTTTTACCGATTACGGCCTGGTCCACCGCGTATATTTTTAGTTTTTTGTGTTTAAGTTATGATGTGCAAGTGCCTATCTAAAAATGCAAATTGATAGAGATAATGAGGAGTGTCACAATGTGATGCGCAGGTTCTTACCTCTCGTCTTACCTCTCTCGCATCTAAATCACAAACAACAATAAACTAACTATAACTAACTAACCTATCCACATGGAGCAAAATTATCAGCTAACAATGAGTAATGTATTTCTGCGCATGTATTAAGAAAAATTACAGATAGTTGTTACTTATTTCAGAACACATGAACATTAATAGAAATATGAACAACAAGATAGCTTATTGTTTATGATAACCTTCATTACTCACAGTGGAAATTTCACAGAATAAACTAGAGGACATTCATAACATGAACAGAAATTCAATGAGTTAGAACGATCTCACAGTTAATGGACATAAGCTGAAAACGAAATAGTTCACATTCAACTGATCCATAGCAAAGCATTTGAAACATTCCACCAAACTTTCTCCAGCATAAACTTGTAATTCTTTATTGTAAAAGGAAGTAGTTCTTCTTACAATATACTCTCACAAATGGCCTGCGAAAGAAGTCCTTTCTACATCTAAACTCTCCTTTATTTATACAAAAAAACAAAACCTTTGGGCTGCCCCTTGATGACTTTTGGGCTTCCCCAACCTTTCAGTTCCAAAATTTGTCTTGTAGTATGTGTTCATAATTTATACAAGATATTACATTTTAAATCAAAATTTTATAGAACACTTTATGAAGAGGGGCCAACTTGGTCATTGATGAACTTTTTCCATGCCTGGGCCTCCGCTGCTATGCTTTCAAAATCAGAAAGGTTCAAGAAAATGAATATTTATCTCATATTTGGCAGCTTGGTTCCTGAACCCTTCTATCCTTACTGGACTTAGACGCAGCTGATCTTCTAACAGATGAATACTCACAGCTGCATGTGCTACTGCATTCTTTAAAATTCGTTCATCTAGATCCTTTAACTGCTGGATCTCCTTCAACAACTGGAGCCTTCTTCTTTTGTCTTTTAGACATATCTCCTTTGCAGCAATCACCTTGTCATAAACATAGCATTTTCTTAGACCATTTAGCTTTTATCAAGTGAAACAATAATAACAAAAACTGCATCAATCTATTTACCTCTTCCATATGCATTCTGAAAAATGAACTATACACAATATTAATGCATGAAAAGAAAAATGACAAGGAAAAAGAAAATCATGTAAGTTGTGCTTAAAACCCTCCAAGTCCACTGTATGTAACCAAAATCACAACCCTGATAGAAAGGGTTCCTCATATTAATCTGGGTCACATCTGAACTGACTCAAACTCCTCCGATAAAAGCATGAACCACATTGCCGCTACTGCTAATCTCCAAAACACTAGACTCTATACTGTGCTCCTCATCGTGGAAAACCCTAACTGGACCAAAACATTGAAAACCTCTGCCGTCCCATGAAGATAGGGTAAACACATACAAATGACAAGGACTGGAACAAAAACGCGAGTTTCAACACGGATAAAAAATAAAATAATGCTCCCCACGTATATAATCCCTTTAGTGAAAAAGATTCGATGGGAAAACTCTATCGGCAGTTGAAAACACTAAACGCTGGGAGGGTAGTTCAATTGACAGTCGCAATGGCAGACTCACAAACAACTATGGATCTGCGACAGCATAAAACCCATTGGTGATTGGAAGCTCTAAAGGCTAAAGGCCGGAACTCGAAATCTTAACATTTCCAGTGTTGGGGATGCCAAGCACTATCGACAGCCAAAAATTCCAATCGTCGAAAGGATAGTTCAAGTTACAGCAGCAACGGCAGGAAACAAACAAACTACGGGTCCCGTGAGACTCTAAACCTGTCAAGGTTGGAAACTCTAAACACTAAGGATCGACGATTCAAACCTCAACGTTTCCGCAGTGTCGACGATTCAAACCTAAACATTTCTACAGTGTCAGCGATGCCGAGCACTATCATCACGACGATTATGTATCGGAGATCGGAAACGTTAACCACTAAAGCATTGGCGATCGGAAAGACTATCCTTTGAGCCTCTCATCAATTTCCTTTCGAAACGACGGTGGCGTAGAGGACAAGTCTTCCGATCCAAAATCGTAAATCGTTCCGATAGCGATAAAAACCAAGTCATCGATAGTTAAAACAAAAGGTTTGAGAAATAAAACAAAAGGGAGATAAAAGCATGGATTGGCGAGAAACATAACTATCCATCAGGACGTTCACCGTTTGCCTCCCAAAACTTCAGCAGCATTGAGGACTAATGCCCCGACTCATTCTTTAACTGAATCCCAAAACAGCAGAAAAAACAGTCACCAAAAAATCAAACGTTAAGCGCTCAAATAAAGTAAAAGACTCCACAGTCTTCTATGTTTCCAACCTCGAAGATCAATTTAAGTTGAAAAAACTGGACTTCCAGGATAGATTTAAAGAAATCAAACAAACCTGGGCTAGATAAAATCGAAAGGAGGGTCTATTTTTTTTTTAAATTGGGAAAAGGTTGCAGCTGCAACAATTGGCGACTACCTGGTGAACACAGATCTCTGAAAAATTTCTTCTTTGATCAACAAACTATTTTTTACAAGAAATACCAACATGCTGAATTCTTCTAGATGTCTGGATTTCCCAAACGGCAGATAAATGTACTTTAATCATTGATGATAGTCCAATTCGGGGAACAGGGAACCAAGATTTCAAAGTCTATATAACTCTTTTGAGGCCAGGAATATGAGTTTCATATTTTACCTCTGTCTTTGGGTAGCTACCAGCTTAGACACCACAGGATTGTAACATATGGTAAACATAAATATTCATTTGTTCCTCATTCCCATGCCATTTTGCACTTTTGTGCTTTTGGACTTTTGTCCTTTCTTGAGTTCTCCTTTATGCCCTCTTTCTGAAATTTTTATTCAGGCTCCTCTATCCATAGTGTCCTTTTGTGTGAGATGTATTTAATTTTCAGCTCACGGACGAAGAAGAACTTTGGAAATCTTGTACTCATATGGTTCAATACTTTGTTTTGATAGATATTGCTTTCTTAGGAGATTTTGACTCTTATTTTCCTTTTGGCTTTCAATTCCTGGCATGGGATCATTTAAATGTAATATACTGTTTACCCTGCTTTCTCTCCATGGGTCTTTGGTTGTCACCCCCTAAGACATTTTTAATGTGAGATGGATGAAGCCTCGAAATAGTATTCCAGACCTTTTGATCCTGAGTTATTTTACAAGGATTAAGTAGGACTTCAATGTGTTCATATCCATTTAGGAAAACTGCTAAACTAGAAGAAGTTCTTTCAAATAAAATAATAGTACCCAGTCTTGTAATCAAAGATTTTAGTTAATCCAGAATTATGATGAACTCCATGCAACCAAAGTTGTGCTTCTTTATTACAATCAATAAAACTAAAACAAACAAAAATAAAACAAATCAGAAATAAAACAAACCAATCAGCTTATTTATGTACAAGATAACCAAGAAATAAAAATCGAGACAAATAAGATTTGAGAACTAAACCATTAATTGGTAAGTTCTCTTCCCACCCTTGTAAGTCTTGCAACTTGTAAGTTGAGGGGCAAAGCTTTGCTGCAATTTGAGAAAGGCCTACCCATAACTATTGAAACTTAGTGTGCTTTCCTTTTTCATCGTGCAGATGATCCCACTTAAGAACCGGGTCTCCTACTTCGAATTCTTTGTTCTCAGCTTTATGTTTATCAAACCAACGTTTCACTACTTCCTGTTGATGCTTAAATATTTCTTTGGCTTTGGACCTAGACTCTTCCGACTTCAAAAGATTATGGATTTTGATCTATAGGATTTTGTTATCAGTACCTCTAGATTCCTGAGCTATTATGGAAGATGGTAACCGAATATTGGGAGGAAGAATAGCTTCTTTTCCGTAAACAAGAGTGTATGGTGACACACCTAAGGAATTCTTGGGTGTGACTCTATCTGCCCAAAGAGCATTAGGTAACACTAAATGCCAACTTCTCTAATTTTCTATTACGGTTTTATTTAGAATCCTAATCAAATTCTTATTTGTAGATTCTGCCAAACCGTTTCCTTGTGGGTAATAGTTTGCAGAATAATGCAACTTGATTCCTCTTTCATTAGCAAATGCAGTTAATCTAATAGAAGAAAAGTAAGTAGCATTATAAAAAACCAGGGAAATTGGAACCCCAAACCTGGTCATAATGTGATATTGTAAGAAATCCATGACTGCATCTTCATTCACTTTGAGTAACGGAATAGCCTTGACCCATCTGGTGAAGTAGTCAGTTGCCGTCAAAATATACTTGTGCTGCAAGGAAGAATTTGGGTTTATCTCTCCAATAATATCAATTCCCCATTGTTTGAATGGTTATGTTATCAACACTAGTTTTAAGGTCCTGGTGCTTTAACTTGTCTTCCACCACCTCTTTGACAAGCATCGCACTTTCTGACATGAGCATGGGCATCCTTAAACAGTGTAGGCTAGTAAAATCCGGCTCTGAGAATCTTATGGGCTGTTGTATCTCCGAAAAAATGACCTCCAGCAGGCCCATCATGTAATTCTGTTATGACCTTCTTTGCATCTTCCTGTTCTAAGCACCTGAGAAAAACTCCATCATATTTCTTTCTAAATAATACTCCATCAATTATCTGATATGAAGCTGATTTAAGACGTAATGCTCTTCGTTGTTTGGAATTCCAATGTTCTGGCAAATATCCTTCTTGAAGGTAATGAACTAGGTCCTAGTACTAGGAATCTAGAGCTGCGAATAGAGGACATACATCCACCATATGTAACTCAGCTTCATTATCCCAGCTGTTTTCTTCATTGTTTTTACCTTCAGCCATTAGTTTGCACAATCCTTGTCCTCTTACTATGGATGCTGGTTTGAACTCAAGATCATATTCTTGTAAGGAGGTTACCCAGTTGCCTCTTCTTTCTCCTAATTCTTTTTGTACAAAAAGAGATCTTACAGCTGGGTGTGGAACTATTACCTTAGTGCGATTCTTAAGTATATATGGCCTGAATTGTTTTACCGCTTTAAAAAGTGCATAAGCTTGTTTATCAACAGCTGAATAATTCAATTCAGCTCCTTGCAGACCAGTGCTCATAAATGATATGGGGTACTCATCTCCCCCATCTTCCTTCTATGTAAGCACCGCTACCAATGCATCATCGGATGCAAAAGTGTAAAGAATAAAATCTTTTTCAAAATTTGTACTTTTGAGTGATGGTGCATGAGCAATAGATGTTTTTATCTTATTGAATGCGTTCTTTTCTATGTCAGTCCATTTAAATTGTACACTTTGTTTAACCATCTGCTGCAAAGGTTTGATAATTTGAGCAAAATTTGGTACAAACCTTCGCACAAAATTAATCGTCGCCATGAATGATTGCATACCCTTTTGGTTATGGGGTAAAGGGATATTTTCTATGAATTTAATCCTTTCTGGGTCTATGGAGATCCCTTTCTTAGAAACAACATGACCCAGTAGCTTTCCTTTTATGACCGCAAACACGCATTTCTTAGGATTTAGTGAAATACCATATTTTCGACAACGCTTGAAAATTTGTTTCAGATGGAATGCATGTTCCTCTCTCTTTTTTGAAAATATTGCGACATCATCAAGATATACCACAACACTACGTCCAATCAGATCGTGAAAATCTATATCCATGACCCTCTGGAAAGTAGCTCCAGCATTAATGAGTCCAAAGGGCATTCTCCTGTAAGCAAAAGTTCCCCACTTGGTTCTGAATTTGGTTTTAAGCCTGTCCTCTTCAACTACTAATACTTGATTGTAGCCAGAGAATCCATCTAATAATGAAAACAATTCAGAACCTAAAACCATCTGCAGTATTTGTTTCGTGGCTGGGACTGGATAGTTATCTTTATCTAACGCACGATTGAGGTTTTTGAAATCTACACAGAGCCCGATTTCTCCTGACTTTTTCCTTACTGGCACCAAATTAGAAACCCATTCCAAATGTCTAACTTTGAATATGATTTTAGCAGTCAACAATTTTTTCACTTCACTTTGAATTAAAGGTTCCAGCTTTGGATGCATCTTCCTCAAAGGCTGTTGGTAAGGCTTGAATCCAGCTTTAATCGGGATGACATGTTGTATAATCTTTGTGTCATAAGTTTTAAGCTCTTCATATGTCCAGGAAAACACATATTTGTACTGTTTGAGCAAACTAATGAACTTACTTCTTTCGCCCGGAGAACAACACTTTCCCAAATTTACATATCTGGGTTTAGCTTCAGTCCCCAAATTTATTAGCTCAAATTGTAAGGATGAACTATGAGTCTTGACATTCGCTGGCTTTATGAACTTGTTGTTGAAGTCAAACATTCATTCCAAGGTCCTGACTCCCTTAGGAATAAAGTTCCCAAATTTTAATTCTTCTTGATGTTCTTCATCATCTATTATTGCTCCTTTAAAGGTCTCATCATTCATCAAGCATTCTAAATTTTTTTGATCATCATAAAAAACCCATAGATTTGTGATCATATCCAGAATAGAAGGCCTGAAAAGTAATTCAATAGAGCATCTATTATTAGAAGGTACTAGCCTTGCAGCTAAGGTAGCTAGTAAATCAGCTGCTGCATTCTTTAAACTAGGAATGGACACAATATTGAATGCATGAAAATTTATAAGCAAATCCCAAACTTCATTTTGATAGGCTTTTAAATGTGGTGAAATACAATGTATCTTATTTCGAATTTGCTTAACAACAATTTCAAAGTCTCCATATACTTTCAGATTTTTCACTTTCAGTTCTATTGCCTTTTTAAGTCCCTGAACTAGTGGTTCATACTCAGCTTTATTATTTGTACATTCTAATTCTAATCTACAAGAAAGAAAATGTTTATTTTTTCTTGGGTCAATCAGGACATAGCCAGCTCCTGATCCTTCCAATGTTTTAGATCCATCAAAATAAAGGGTCCAAAAACTATCTACTTCTACTAAACTTGAATTAAAAACTACATCTGAAACTAAATCTACTATTTTACAGTCAATCTCATCAGCCTATGAAAATCGAAGGAGATCAGGCTGAGTGTCAGGTGTACGGCTGGCTTCTTCAACTTGGTAATTTCCCGATTCCAATTCAATGAAGTAATTTCCCAACACAGAGTTTACTGGCTCATTCTTTCCCTCTAACTAAGTAACATTGTATTTCATTTGAGGCTTTCTTAAGACTTTTATCTGATTGGGACTTCCCTTATGCGGTAACCATAAATGTGACCAATATGATGCGAAGTATCCATCTAGCCTTGCCGACCAGTCTCGAATCAAAACTAGTCCATAAGCATATGGTATGTCTGCTAATACAATGTCGATGTACCGACATACCCTCTCATCTGCAGATAAGCGAATGAGAACATCTTCCATTTCCCTTATTACTTTCACAGCTGTCCTGTCTAACTGAAGAACCTGCCAAGTAGATGGTTGAGGTTGTCCATTGATTTTCTTCCAGACTGAAAGTGGCATAATGTTGACTGATGCTCCTGAGTCTACTAAACAATTGTGCACATCATAGTTAAAAATCTCAAAAGTTAGGAGAAATGCTGGGGTTTTATATTTAGACTTACCTCCCACACTTGCTTAACCAATTTCTTCTTCAGGTTGGTTGTAAGTGGGAAGCTCTTCTTCTAGTACCTCAAGTGCTTTTAACAATTTCTCTTTCTATTGAGGTACATTACACATTTCAAACAATGAGACATTTTCTTTAGCTTTTTTAATGTCTTCCACAATATCATACCCCATATCATGTTCTTTGAGATTCTTCTTGACATTATCAATCGTATCTTCAATAGGCTTCAGAGGCATGTTAATTTTCTTTGGATCTTGACTTGAAATGGTAAATTCAGGTATTTTAACAGTTGTAGTGTTCTTTTGTATCTTCTTCATATTTTCTTGAAGTTTCTTAATCTTGGGAAGTATTGACTTGTCTTCTTTTAACAAACTCCGACTTCTTGTTGTCACATTGGTTTCTGATGTTTCCTCTTGTTTCAAAGAATCTTCTTCTTCTGTATCAAACATTGAGACACAGTCCCATAAAACCAAAGTATCTTCCTCTTGTTTTTCTATAGATTGATTATTTTTTTCTTCCTCTTTACCAGTTTCTATCAGTTTGGAATCCAATAATTGATTCATTACCAGTGTCATATAATTTATCCATTGGGGGCAATTCTTCTTAGAATGAGGCTGTTGATGAAAAGTACAAAATTTATCCATGCTTACATCAGTTAAATTCATTGCTGCAGGACTGTGTGGAGGAGGCTTAGGTTGACTGTTGTCTTCCCTTTTCTTATAATAAGGCTTATATGATTTATGAACTTCTTTTTCTTTCTCTAAATCTATCATTCTGTTGGATAACTTTTGCATCATCTTCAACATCCCTTCAAAATCCTGTGACCGCTCATCCTTAGACTTAGTCAGTAATAAAGATTTGTTACTTCCAAAAATCTTTTCTTACGACTGCTCAGGATAATTTTCTATGATTTCCATCTCAGCCTCCACCTTCTCAGCTTCTTCATAAGTTTCTGCTAATGTAAATCTCACTGATCTCTTGGAAAACATGGCTAGATCAGGCCCAAGGGCTGAGGTATAGTATTCTATCAGATCATTTTTAGATGGCTTATTTACTGCAGTAAAATTGTTTAGGTAAGCAACAAATCTTTGAGTGAAATCATGTACTTTTTCTTTTCTTTCTTTCTTTAGAGCACATAACCCCTTCATTAAGGTTGCATGAGTTTTCTGAACTGCATATTTACTTCTAAAAATTCTCTCAAATGTGTTCCATTCCGTGATTGAATTTGCAGAAAGTGCAAAATACCATGAGGCTGCTTTTCCTTTCAGAGTGTGGGGAAACAATCTACACACTACATCTTCATGCTCCCCAGCTCGTAATCCTTCTATAGCCAAGTAAAAAATCTATAAATGATCATCTACCAAAACTCCTTCACTTGGTTCACACTTAGGTAACATCTTGTCAAAAGCTTGAGGCAAATCATGCAAGGGAGGTGTCAAATTTAAAGGTGACCTATCTCTCCAAGCAGGCAATGGAGGTGGTTGGTTTGCATTTACATTAGCCATGATTCTTAGTGGAGAATGAGGTTGTGACTGAATAGGGGTCCGAAAAGGTGAACAATAAGGTGAACCTGGATCCAATTGATTCAAAGGTTGGTCAACTTCTTGTAAGGCTTATTCTACTAGTTCTTCAAGATCTTCTACCAACACTAAGTCTTCTAATTGAGGGCGATCTTTCTTCTGATACTCTCATCTAGGTAAGACAGAAATGATAGGTAATCCTCCATTCTTTTTCGCATATGCCCTATTAATTATTCTTAAATCATCAACCACTTCGTTATCGACAGGATACAGATATCCTTTCTCTTTGTCTTCAGGAGTGGGTTTGTGAAACAAACTACTTTCAGAACTGTCACCGATGGAGTGATTTCAAGGAATTGAGCTTCCTCGGCCAGCCATGCACTAGTGGCCCTCCTTCTAGTGCCAAAAACTATTGAGGCATGGAAACTCGTAGGTAACAACAATTAGGGATTCTCCCCAACAAACGTTCCTAACTATCCCATTACTGTTTGGTATGGGGAATCCGTCCGGTTTACGGTCCGGCTACCGTAGGTCAAGTAACAAATTAAAACGTTTTACCGGTTACGGCCCAGTCCACCGTGTATATTTTTAGTTTTTTGTGTTTAAGTTATGATGTGCAAGTGCCTATCTAAAAATGCAAATTGATAGAGATAACGAGGAGTGTCACAATGTGATGCGCAGGTTCTTACCTCTCGTCTTACCTCTCTCGCATCTAAATCACAAACAACAAGAAACTAACTATAACTAACTAACCTATCCCTAGGGAGCAAAATTATCAGCTAACAATGAGTAATGTATTTATGCGCATGTATTAAGAAAAATTACAGATAGCTGTTACTTATTTCAGAACACATGAACATTAATAGAAATATGAACAACAAGATAGCTTATTGTTTATGATAACCTTCATTACTCACAATGGAAATTTCACAGAATAAACTAGAGGACATTCATAACATGAACAAAAATTCAATGAGTTAGAATGATCTCACAGTTAATGGACATAAGTTGAAAACGAAATAGTTCACATTCAACTGATCCATAGCAAAGCATTTGAAACATTCCACCAAACTTTCTCCAGCAGAAACTTATAATTCTTTATTGTAAAAGGAAGTAGTTCTTCTTACAATATACTCTCATAAATGGCCTGCGAAAGAAGTCCTTTCTACATCTAAACTCTCCTTTATTTATACAAAAAAGCAAAACCTTTGGGCTGCCCCTCGATGACTTTTGGGCTTCCCCAACCTTTCAATTCCAAAATTTGTCTTGTAGTATGTGTTCATAATTTATACAAGATATTACATTTTAAATCAAAATTTTATAGCACACTTTATGAAGAGGGGCCAGCTTGGTCGTTGATGAACTTTTTCCATGCCTGGGCCTCTGCTGCTATGCTTTCAAAATAAAAAAGGTTCAATAAAATGGATATTTATCTCATATTTGGCAGCTTGGTTCCTGAACCCTTCTATCCTTGCTGGATTCGGATGCAGTCGATCTTCTAACAGATGAATACTCACAGGTACATGTGCTACTGCATTCTTTAAAATTCGTTTATCTAGATCCTTTAACTGCTGGATCTCCTTCAACAACTGGAGCCTTCTTCTTTTGTCTTTTAGACATATCTCCTTTGCAGCAATCACCCTGTCATAAACATAGCATTTTCTTAGACCATTTAGCTTTTATCAAGTGAAACAATAATAACAAAAACTGCATCAATCTATTTACCTCTTCCATATGCATTCTGAAAAATGAACTATACACAGTATTAATGCATGAAAAGCAAAATGACAAGGCAAAAGAAAATCCTGTAAGTTGTGCTTAAAACCCTCTAAGTCCACTGTCTGTAACCAAAATCACAACCCTAATAGAAAGGGTTCCTCATCTTAATCCGGGTTGCATCTGAACTAACTTGAACTCCTCCGATAAAAGCATGAACCACATTGCCGCTACTGCTAATCTCCAAAACACTAGACTCTGTACTGTGCACCTCATCATGGAAAACCCTAACTAGGCCAAAAAATTGAAAACCTCCATCATGCCACGAAGATAGGGTAAGCGCATACAAACACCAAGGACTGGAACAAAAACGCGAGTTTCAACACGGATAAAAAATAAAACAATGCTCCCCATGTATATAATCCCTTTAGTGAAAAAGATTCAGCGGGAAAACCCTATCGGCAGTTGAAAACACTAAAAGTCGGGAGGGTAGTTCAATTGATAGCCACAACGATGGACTCACAAACAACTATGGATCCCCGACAGCATAAAACCCATAGGCTATCGGAAGCTCTAAAAGCTAAAGGCCAGAACTCCAAATCTTAACATTTCCGCAGTGTCGGTGATGCCAAGCACTATCGGCAGTAAAAATTTCTAATCGTCGGAAGGATAGTTCAAGTTACAGCCGCAATGGCGGACAACAAACAAACTACGGGTCCCGTGAGACTCTAAATGCTAAGGATCGGTGATTCAAACCTCAACGTTTCTGCAGTGTCGGTGATTCAAAGCTAAACGTTTCCGCAGTGTCGGCGATGCCGAGCACTATCATCGCGACGGTTATGTATCGGAGATCGAAAACATTAACCACTAAAGCATCGATGATCAGAAATACTATCCTTTGAGCCTCTCATCAATTTCCTTCCAAAATGACGACGATGTAGAGGACAAGTCTTTCAATCCAAAATCCTAAATCATTTCGATAGTGATAAAAACCAAGTCATCGATAGTTAAAACAAAAGGTTTGAGAAATAAAACAAAAGGGAGATAAAAGCATGGAATGGCGAGAAACATAACTATCCATCGGGACATTCGCCGTTTGCCTCCCGAAACGTCGGTGACATAGAGGACTAATGCCCCAACTCATTCTTCAACCGACTCCTGAAACAACAAAAAAACAGTCACCAAAAAATCAAACGTTAAGCGCTCAAATAAAGCAAAAGACTCCACAGTCTTCTATGTTTCGACCTCAAAGATCAATTTAAGTGGAAAAAAATGGACTTCCAGGATAGATTTAAAGAAATTAAACAAACCTGTGCTAGATAAAATCAAAAGGAGGGTCCAATTTTTTTTTTAAATTTGGGAAAAGGTTGCAGCTGCAACACAACCCTAAGGGGTCGTGTGCTAGACTGGTATATGAATTTCTTTGTGGTTCCGACAGGAGTCTCATAGAAAACACTCGACCAAATTCGAGCAGGACTAATAAATGAATTTAGAAAGCCGGAATCTGAATCTCAGTGTATTACAAAGATTAAAGAGATTAAGCAATTGTCTATAGATTTTGTGTGGGACTTTAACGATAGATTTAAGATGCTAATGGCTAAAGTAAGCTTCCAGATGTTGGACGTACAAGACAAAGAATGCTTCAGTGCAACATTATTACTGCACATCTGGATTCTCTTGTTGCAACAAAAGATTGTGTCACAGACTGAAGCTTTGGATTTGGCCATGAAGCTAGAATCCACACATGTAGGAGAGACTGGTGTCAGAATGATGCAAGTTCAGTTGCAGCTAGTAAACCTTACACTGCAAATCTAGGACATTAAAAAAGGGAAAGAGATCCAAGAGGAAATGTGGTGCACTAGATGTAGAACGGAGGGACACCATAAGGATAACTGCCCAACACTCATGAACTATGTCACATCAGGAGCACCAAATCCGATAAATACATAAGGGATGCCTTGGTGTAGAATATGCCAGACTGGAGGCCATCGGTTGGAAGAGTGTTTGTACTTACAAAAGATTGTAAGTGCACCGACTAGTTTATATCGTAAATTTTGTAAATCAACAGGCCATGATGAGAAGGACTGCAGAGCATATCAACTACTGCAAGAGAAAATGATGGACACCTATTTAATGACAAATGAAGAGCATATGCAAGTTGAGTAGACTCAATCTCAATATCTACAAGCTCAGTATCCTTAGACTCAGTATCCACATAATCAATACCCACAACAACAATACCCTCAATAATTGGGGGGTGGAAATTTTAGAGGTTGAGGACAAGGAGGAGGATTTGGTCGTGGAAGAGGCCAAATCATATGTTATAATTGTGGGAAACTAGGATATTTTGCTAGGGAATGTGTGAGTCCTACAAATACATGTTCCAATCGCAAATATTTTGATCATACCATTGAATAGTGTTCACAATTGATTGCGAAATGGTAGGCTAGAAATGTGGTAAATCCAATTCCTTTGCAAAATCCCAATCCAAATCCCAACTGGAATATTCAAACTATCTCTGTTGAGCTAAGGGAACCAAATATTGTTTTCGTAACAAGGGGAGGAGTTGCGAATGGAGCATACCAAGAAATACATAATGAACAATTGTAGGTGCAACCGACAACACAAAAGAAAGTGTCATTCGATGTCCAAAAAGAAAAGGAAGTGTTCTTGGACGAGTGACTAGAATTCATCGATAAGAATCAAGCGTCGACATCTACTGCTACACTACCAAGAATACCAATAATGGAGATGCCTGAAAGGTTTGATCATCTATTTTGAAAGAAATCAACAAGAAAAGTTAGTAAGCTTAAAGAGTTTTTTAAAAGTTGATTATCGCTAATATAAGATAAAGATGTTGTCACAAAATTGACAGGTCTAATAGAAAAACCTCAAGAAGAGATGAAATCAGACATAAGAGTTAACAATGTGGGAAAAATATTAAAGACCGAGAGTTAAGGATGACTTCCTAGATAGGAGATTATGATATGGACTATATTATTCTAGACTTAGGATATGATGTCAACATTATGACAAGACAAACATGGGAAAGCATGGGGAAATCGCAATTGGAATGGTCTCCTATTCAACTCAAATTAGCAAATCAGTCAAAATTCCTACCTATCGGTCAACTAACTCAAGTACCTATCGAGGTAGAAGGCCTGAGAATGTATGTTGACTTTGAAGTAATCGATATTGTTGATGACATAAAATCGTATCATGCACTTTTGGGGATCGAATGGGTGATTGATAATCAGACCATCATCAATTTTAAAAAAATAACCATAACATTTGAAGACTCTGAGCTAAGGGTGGTCGCACCAATTGATCCACAAGAAGGTCAGAGATACGTCAGTCCAGTAAATAATGAAGGACAAGGCGATTATTTGGACCATATTTATAACATCACATTTGCAAGGGATGATTATGTAAATCCAATAGCTAACGAAAAGCTTATTTATCAGAGTACTAGCTCCTAAAGATCAGATTCTGGTGAAGCATTGGAAAACTGGCAGATTCATATGCATGAAGTATCCATGAGAAGGTGCACAATAATTGCACTGTCTGTGTGACAGGTAGGAATCGAGGTAAGTGATCTACCCATATATGAAGGTTTCCCTAATATTGCATCTTTTCTGACAGAGTTTGAGGAAAAAGTCACAGAACCTTAGCGCTTGTCCTCCCTAGACTTTGCACTGAAAGCTACACCCTCTAGATGGTGGGTCGCACATAAAGAATCTATCTCTGAATGGCGACAGTGTCGAAGATTGATGGAGATAATATTTGGAGAAGAGGATTAGTTATACTAGTCAAAAGTATACAGTCCATTGACTAATCCTGTTGAACATATTGGGTATTGTTGTGAGACATGGGAGGCATGTCCGCGACATGAATGGGTTCATCAGTTCATACACACATTAGACATGATACCAAGGAACTGGTATACGTCAGTTGAGCTGCGATAAGGAACTGTCGAATGGGATGAATTAGCTACTAGTTTCACACATACATTTGAGTTTGTCGATGGTCATCCTTCGATTGATGTTGCATTACAAGTAATCAAAATGAAGATATTTGAAAATATCTATGTTGCAATGACAAACTTCAACCAATGCAGTGAAACAATCCAGCACTTGATGGAGTGCTATAATGTGAAGGGAGAACCTGCTGATAATAACCCACTTGATGTAAACATTCCATAATTTTAAGGTGCACGCGCAGTGGAAGGATTTGGTATTTCTAGTGACCAATTTATGAATCCACTAAAAGTCAAGAAAATCAACATTGGCTCCCCAGAGAATCCAAAATTTGCCAATATTGGAGATTATTGGGATGACGAGACTATCGGGAAGATCATGAACCTATTGCATGATTTTCAGGATCTGTTCCCTACAAAATTCTCAGAGATGAAATGGATTGTCAGATACCTTATAGAAATGAAGATACATTCAAAGCTCGACACAAAACCTATCAAGCAACGACCATACCGATTGAATCCATGGTATAAAGAAAAATTCAAGGCAGAGTTGGACTGAATGCTGGATGCAGGTATCATAGAACTTGTAGAAGAATCATAGTGGATCAGTCTGATAGTAGTGCAAGATAAAAAGACTACCGGTGAAGTGTGGATTTGCGTCAACCTAAGCCCATTGAACGATGATTGTTTACATGACCCATTTTTAACTCCATTTACAGATGAGGTACTAGAGAGTGTCAGTGGTCAAGAGATTTACTCATTCACTGATGGGTTCTCTAGCTACCATCAGATTAGAATCACAAAGGAAGAACGACACAAGACAACCTTTCTGACAGAGTGGGGTTGTTTCCAATACACGGTAATGCCCTTCGAAATCAAGAATGCTCCTTTTATTTTTTCCAGAATAGTAGTGGTTTCCTTCAATTATTTTATTCATAAATTTCTTGAGGTCTAATTTAACGATTGGACCGTATTTGGGCTCATTAAGGATCATATTGAGAGCCTCAGGATGATGCTCGAATGTTGTTGCCAGTATCAAATTTCATTGAACTTAAAAAAATGTATCTTTTGTGCACCATTTGGAATTATGTTGGGCCATGTGGTTTGTCATGATGGAATCTTGGTCGACCCTACCAAAATTGTCATCATCATCGACCTACTAACACCTACCATAGTTGAGCAATTGAGAGCAACATTGGGACATATAAGATATTATCAAGAATTTATCAAAGGATATTCGAAGGTCACTGCTCCAATGGAGAAGTTATTGAAGAAAGATGTTAAGTTCCAGTGGACGAAAAATTTCCAAGAAAGTCTGGACACTCTAATTGACAAGATGGTGAAGTGAATAATTATTCACTCATACAATAATATTTACCAGAAAAATTGGTAAATCAAATGAGCCATAATAATGTATATATTGATGATATGATAAAAGATGATTACAATGGTTGATAAACCGCCTATTAAATAGGGCTTGGGAATTGTGAATGAAAGGTCATGTCCTTTCATCTTAACTATAATTAATTATGTCTATTATTAATTATTTAATTATTATATTTATTTTATGTTCGTTACATTGCCTTCCCCTTAAGGGAATCTTTGTCCTCAAAGATGTATTGACATTAATGTCTGATTTACTTTAATCTGTCATCTCGGGATTCTTTTCCCTTTTTGTATTTGTGACATTTGATGAGATAAGCCTATACGAATTACAGATTCCTTGGGAGAATTGTCGCATCGTATCTAATGTGGTCCATCCTAGATCTATTTTTATCGGAGCTCTGAGATCTTTTTGTGGGACGGTTCTTCTCAATTGTTGCTTAGTATGTCGATATTTTCGCATGTCCACATAAGTCTTCTATGAATATTCATTTTGACCCCATCGTTGGTTAAAATGACGATTATAATTAGGATGTCTGTAAGGTGTAGGTGTTGTTTGTTCTTCTTTATTTTGGACTGCGGCGAGGACTGTCTTCACTTCCTCGATTTGATTTTTGGATGCATTTTTGTGGATTTGTGCTTCTTGATTCTCCAGTAGATTGTTATGATTCTGAATCTTTTCGATTCTTTCATCTTGCGATTTTTTTTCAATTTCTAACTCCTTTATTTGATTCTGTAGTTCATGATTATGATTATTTAGACACTGGTTTTCTTCTTGCTTTTCCAGTATTTTTCCTTCGAGGTCTTCACCGGAGTGTTCCCTCTTGCTACTGTTTTTCAATTTTTTGATTTTTGTAATCAATGTTTTGTTATGATTTCTTAATCTGAAAATTTCTTCAGAATTGTTGGATATTGTTTTATTACTCTTTGTGATCCACAGCTTGTGTTCTTTTTTAGAGTCACTATTTTGTTGTTGAAGAACTTTTATCTGTTGTCGATACTTGTCGACCACTGATTCTTAATCTTATAATTTCTGCCGTATGTGCGCCAGTTTTTCATCTTTGTCGTTAACGATTTTGTTCAAGCGTATTATTTCTGCTTCGTAATCACTCATTTCTTTCTTTATATCTTGATTTTTTTGTCTCTAATTGAAATCACTTTCGTCTTTTAATTTCTCGATTTGGGTAGATAATTTTTCTATATGATTTTTCTGGTCAAAAAGTTTTAGTTCCTTGAGCTCTTTTTGCATCTTATGTAATTTTAATCAATATTTTCGATTTTGCATTCAAGTCTTGTAACTCTTCATTGTCTCTCCAATAACGTTTTAACTTGGCTTCGAATTTCTCTATTTGTAGTCATAAACCAGATTCCATGATCTCTGATTTTTTCCACACTAGATGATGATGGTCTTCGATTTTTTTCAATTTTGTTTTCCTTTGACTATTTCTTCAACAATAATTGGTCTTCTTCATTAGGTTAAATGAACCTTTTTTTTTTCAAAAATAATAATTATTTTAATAAAATAATTATTATATATATATATATTTGGACCTTTTTTTTTCAAAAATAATCTATATTTTTTAATTATTTAAAAAAAAATATTATTATTATTATTATTTTCTTTATGACTTCCTTTTACTTTTATTTTTTTATTTGTTTTAATAACAAATTTAAAATAATATAAATATATTATGTTATAATATATTTGAAATAAATATTATATTATATTTAAAAGAAATATTATATTATAATATGTTTTTGGTTTTTTGTGTGCAGGTCGTTGTGGAGGTGGAAATGACGACGCGAGAGGATGGACGCTATTGGGATGAGCGCAGGTGGAATGGGCAGGTGTGAGGTGGGGCGGTGGATGGTGGATGTGGATGGAGGAATGGCGTTATTGGGGGAGTTGTGGAATGGGCAGGAGGATGTGGATGGAGGTGCGGCTGATGGAGGAGGAATCGCAGCAGCGTGGGGAGCGACAGGAGGTGGGTGCAACACAGAGGAATGGAGTGACCGACGTGGAGGTGGAGAAGAGAAGGGAGGCGGAAGGTGGAAATGGTGTGGGAGTGGGCAGAATGGAAGGGTGAGAGAAACGGTGGAATAACGCAATGGTGGAGGAGATGGGGCAGGGGAAGGATGGAGCGTAGGTGGATGGTCGGTGGAAGAATGGTGGATTTATGAATTTTTTTAAAAAAAATTTGAAGGGAAGGAAAAGGTCAAAGACCTGCAACACAGAGAAACCCTGATTTTCTCAGACAAGGTCCGAATTTGTTGACAACCGGCTAGATCAAGCAACTCACGCTCTAATACCACTTGAAGCGAATAATTATTCGCTTATACAATAATATTCACTAGAAAACTTGGTAAATCAAATGAGCCATGATAATGTATATATTGATGATAGGATAAAAGATGATTACAATGGTTGATAACCCACATATTAAATAAGGCTTGGGAATTGTGAATGAAAGGTCATGTCCTTTCATCTTAAGTATAATTAATTATGTTTATTATTAATTATTTAATTATTATATTTATTTTATGTTCGTTACAGATGGTTACAACGCCCATACTTGTATTTCCAAACTGGAAAAAGGAATTTCATGTACATGTCGATGCGTCATCTGTCGCGCTCAACATGGTACTAACACATCCTGGTGAAGGGTCGATTAATCATCCTATTGCTTTCACTAGCGGGAAATTATCAACAGTAGAGGAGATCTTTACCATGACCGGAATAGAAGGATTAGCTATGGTATATGCTCTACAAAAATTTAGACACTATTTGTTGGGTGGACATTTAAAATGTACATAGATCATTCAGGATTGAAATACTTGGTTAATAATATAGTGTTGGGGGGGGTGAGGAGGGGGAGATCTGCCGATGGCTTCTCCTTTTTCAGGAACTTGACTTTGAAATTGTAACGGTAAAAATACCGTTTTACTTTAACTTCTCAAAATGTAATATCCGTATTCGGATATTCTCAATTATTACTAAGTTGTATAATAAACCAATGGAAAATAATTCTATATTGGAAATATTAAATAAATATTAAAGATGAATGATGATAAAAGATTACAAAGTGAGTGCCATATATATATTAATTGTAAAGGCACTTTGTATACCATGCATGAAAGGGTGCGTCATTATAGAATAGTTTACTAATAACCATTTATTAATTATTAATTATTAATACCAATATATATTAATATTGATATTTAATATATATATATTGTTTGTTGTTTATTATTTAAGTTTGTTACATTGCCTTCCGGTTCAAGATGCTTTGTCCTCAAAGCATATTTTTATAAAACTAGTTTATAATTTAAATATTGTAAGTGAAACGATGGGTTATTTCGTAAAACCATGGGCTATTTCACTTTGTTTTTAACTTTTCCCCTTTTATTTCTTTGTTGATAATTTTATTTATTTATTTATTTTTTATTCTTCACTTTTTCCTCTCGTTCTTGCTTCATATTTGGACTGGAATTAATACTTCTTCAATGAAATTCAAAGGCCAAAGGCCAATTTTTGGTCAAAAACCAATTTTTACCAAACAAACTCTGAATATGGATGGCTAAAAGCCATTGTGAGGTCAAGGACCTAAATTCAAGGAAACCTTGAACATGTTTTTTAACTTATGTTTTTTAACATTTCCCCTTTTATTTCTTTTGTTGATAATTCTTTTTGTTTGTTTGTTTTTTTTTATTCTTCATTTTTTCCTCTCGTTCTTGCTTCATATTTGGAGTGGAATTAATACTTCTTCAATCAAATTCAAATGGCCAAAGGTCAATTTTTGGTCAAAAACCAATTTTTATTAGAGAAACTCTGAATATGGATGGCTAAAGGCCATTGTGAGGTCAAAGACCTAAATTCAAGGAAACCTTGAACATGTTTTTTAACTTATGTTTTTTTTATTCTTTATTTTTCCCTCTTGTTCTTGCTATACCACTATAACGGTAAAAATACCGTTTTACTTTAACTTCTCGAAATGTAATATCCGTATTCGGATATTCTAAATTATTACTGAGTTGTATAATCAACCAATGGAAAATAATTCCATATTGGAAATATTAAATAGATATTAAAAATGAATGATGATAAAAGATTACAAAGTGAGTGCCATATATATATTAATTGTAAAGGCACTTTGTATACCATCCATGAAAGGATGTGTCATTATAGAATAGTTTACTATAACCATTTATTAATTATTAATTATTAATATCAATATATATTAATATTAATAATTAATATTGATATTTAATATATATATATATATATATATATATATATATATATTGTTTGTTGTTTATTATTTAAGTTTGTTACATAAGTTATTGTTAAACTAGGTCGACTGAATTCAGTACCAGGCCATTTGTTGAGGATCGAAAGTGGAGAAGAACCTGGTAACCTCAACGATAGTCTCCCTAGTGCGTAACTATTTGCGATAACAATGTTTGGTGATCATTACATAGACATCATACAATTTTTTAGTATGGGATATGCACAAGCTGAATTTACTACTACACAGAAGAAGCAGTTAGTTGTGTGAGCTACAGACTTCCAGTTGATCACTAGACAATTATATAAAATGGGCCCTAATGATATTCTTCGTCACTGCGTCTTGGAACATGAGCGACCGATGATACTAAATGAAGCTCATTCTAGTGTCGCAAGAGGCCATCACGTTGGAAAATCTACGGTGCAAAATATATTGCAAGCAGGATTGTGGTGGCCCACCATGCATGCAGATGCCCGAGAATACTGTCGCAGTTGTGATGTCTGTCAACGAATTGGAAAACCGTCGCGATGAGATGAAATGCCACTAGTACTTCAAGCAAATTTACAGGCATTTGATAAGTGGGTTGTTGATTTTGTGGGACCTATTATTCCAACAGGGAAGCGTAGAGGCACAATATATATTATTATTGCGACGAACTACCAGACTAGATGGTCCAAGGCAACGCCAGTAAAAGATTGTACTGTTGCGACTACTGCTAAGTTTTTGTTTGAAAATGTTGTGATTAGAGTTGGATGCCCAAAATGTTTGATAAGCGATCATGGCACACACTTTGCCAATCAATTGATTGAGGAACTGATGGAAGAATTCTAGATCCAACATAGAAATACAACGCCATATCACCCTCAAGCGAATGGTGTTGTCAAAGCATTTAATAAAATCATAGATAATGTGTTGATGAAGATTTGCAACGTCCAAAGAGATGATTAGGATCATAAAATTTTCGTAGTACTGTGGGAATATAGCACGACCTGTAAGAAGTTGACAGGCCGAACTCCATTTTGCTTGGTGTATGGATAGGAAGTTGTGATGCCGATGGAATACATTATACCCAACCTAAGGGTTGTTGTGACCATGGAGATGAAATATATTGGTGTTGTTGAGGAAAGAATGTCGCAGCTTGTGCAGTTGGAAGAAGATCGTTTTGTTGCAGGATATCATCAAAATGTTGAGAAAGAACAATAGAAAGTATGGTATGATCGCCACATCAAGAAAACATAATTTCAGGTTGGAGGACTTGTTCTTTTGTATGATAGCATACTTTTAAAGAATTTGGGCAAGCTAAAAACACACTGGCTAGGACCATATATTGTAATCCATGTCACTAACAGAGGCGCAATGCAACTACAAAAGTTAGATGGAACACCTGTCAGAGGATTGGTAAATGGAAGTTGGATAAAGCCTTATCAGAATAGCCATGACTTGGTAAACTGTAAAAAAAAAGATAAAGAGAAAAAGAAAAGAGAAAACGAGAAATGAAAAAGAACAAGGCAAAATCTTATGAGTAGTTTTTTTGTAGACTGAGAAATAAAAAGCATCGCAGAGAGAGGAAAATTTTCGCAGACTCTTTGTCTGTTGCAAGAGGAGAAATGATGGCAAATACAATCCATCTACTGCACGAAAATAAATTTGTCGAAGGTTAAATATAGGCCGCACGAAGAGTGTTGTTGTCACAATTTAAACTGGAGTCACATAAAGGACAACTGTCCGTAGTTAATTCAAAGACCTGAGAGATTTTGACGACGTGCTTTTTGGTCACTTTCGTCATTATTGCACAATAACTACCATTAATGTGACATACTAGTGGCAGCATGCGTAAAAGTTTCCTTATAATCATTCGAATGATCATCCCATTTGACAGAAAGGACAACTACCTTTCGATTAATTACTTTCTTGTGTGGAGGAATGACTGAATGAACAACTACACGTTATCACCTTCACACCCAAGTTTTAGTTCATTATGTTGAATTCTAGAGAGAGATTGTTGTCTGCAACTGCAAGAGCTGAAGTGAGTTTTTCCGCAGAGGATGGTTATTTCGATTTCTGGTACCAGCAAAAATTGCAGAATTTGGTGTCATGACCGCATCACCCACCCTAATTATGGAAGACACTGTTGGATATGTTCCACTTCAGGTCGTGGATGCACAAGAAGCCGAACAGATTCCATTCGTCCATGAAATGAGATTGAGACCAGACCCACTAGGATCATCAACGGGGAAGCGCTCTAGTAACCACAACAAGAAAGCAGCATCAACACCACCACTGGAAGAGGAAGAATCAAAATCAGTGACTATGCTGCCACTGTATATTCCACCCAGACAAGAGGATGCGCCTAAGATTAGAGTTATGAAAAATGCACATTACCCACTAGTAACACCAACTATACCAAAAGGAGTTCAGGTAACGTAGAATATACTTCAAAATCTCAAAAAGTTGACCTTTATCAATCATGACATACATAAATTTCTAGAGTTGGACATAAAGAATTACATGGTTGTTGTAAAAGATACAGAGGATGGCTCAAAGCACCTGTTTCAATGGAATGGGCAAGAGTACTAGACAAAGAAGGTTTACTATCGCTGGTGTATATGCCACATTTCGGTCGAAGCATAGAGGTGAATGCATGTGTTAAACAATTGTTGGTATCATTCCATGGCGACTTCCTATAGCTCGACCAAAAAAATTTCATGGATCTCGAGATGATAGAAATGATTACAAGGCTTCCACTTGCAAGCCTAGACCCAACACCATTTTTCAGAAAAGACCAGGACACTCTGATGACGAGCAGGTTAAAAGACAAGTATGATTTGATTGGAGATACCAGAGGCTTTTTAATCGCCTCCATCAATGACCACACTGTTTGGTTTACAACTAAGGTTTTAGCTACCAAGTTAGTGGGGAAGATGTGACCGAACCAATGTACTACATGGACGATTGTAGCGGATGAACGTTGTGCGGTGGGGGTTCAAATGAACTGGTCGCACTATCTACTAAATAAATTGCTAGAAGATGCGGAGGAGTCATAGGAGAAAGGTAATACATTCCAGTATTCATGGTTACTTATTTTGATTTCATTTGTCGCATGGGCAGAACCAACGAACTACCAAGGGGTAGATATACCAGTTCGATGTCGAGCCACTTGATACCAAAATCTCTAGTTCGAGAAAGATATAAAGCAGAGGAAAAAAGACAATAATGTGCAATTCTTTTTGCAAGAAGAGGCCCTGTGACATCATGTGAGAAAGAAGGCCAGACTTACCAAGGAAATCGTTCAGTGGTTTAAAAACATTGTTAAGTTTATAATTGGGCCCCATCATATCTTGTTGGATAAGACCCACAATTCCAATGGTTAGCGACACAATACCTGCTATCTGAAGAAGAAGTTGAGGCCATTAACCAAGATTCGTTTAAATAATGGTGAGTCCTTGTCGTCGATGACCTACTATTTGCAGAAGAAGACCCGTGACAAGATGATCCGACGATGCAGAAGGATGGGGAACAGGGAGGGGATCCACCACTAGAAGCATAAGATCCACAAAATTCTCCCACCCCTCCCCAGAACGATTCTAGTACAACCTCAATATATCCAGTAGTGGGAGAAAAGAGGAAGTAGATAGAGCAGACCGAGAAAAGGCATAAGAAAAGGAAGGCTGACGAAGTAGTAGGAACTGTTGGCCTTACCAATGACAATTTTACCCTTCTCACAGAAGCAATGACAGAATTCACTACTCCAATCCTCAAGAAGATAGATGAGCGCCAAAGAATATCACAAATTTACTCCAGACACTCTGTAAAGCGGTAAAAGAAGTAAGAGTGGTGGTCGACTACATACCACAATTGAAAGCGTCGCATGACTTAGTTAGCTCATTAGAAGATCGATCGAGTGATGTGTCGATACCTATTGCACCAATAAATACCCAACTTGACTTGGGGACAACAAATTTAAATACCATTGCCAAGAACTTGGGCCATGCCACCATAGATTTATTTATGTTTCCTTGAATTGTAGGGGCTTGTTAGCACCTCATAAAGGTAGCACTTGGGAGATCGGTTAGTAACTTGAAGCCGAATGTGATTTTTTGGTAGGAAATAATGAGTGAGGGTGAGAAACTTGTGAAGGGACTCGATGTTTTGCTTAATGGATGGGAATTTTGGTTTGTAAATGCTAAAGGAAAATATGGACATCTAATTTTGGATTGGTGTAGTCATAGTATAAAAGTTATAAATTCTTGGGCCTTTGAATTAGGACTAGGAGTGAACTTACATTCTCTTGAACTAAGGAAGGAACTCATGTTTCTAAATATATACGAGTCAAATAGTGATCGTATTTATTTTTGGGATCTTGTGATGGCTAATACCTATTTTAAGGAGTGTAATCTTATTTTGTGTGGATATTTAAATTCTTCTATGGGTATGTCAGATACTTGGGGCCAGAATGGGAGTCCATATATTTTATCAGATTTCTTCTTGAGAATGATGGAATGTACTGGGATAACCAATACAATTAAAACCGACTTAGTCTAACATAAGAGGGGGAAATGACTTCATAATGAAGCACCTGGATCGTTTTCATGTTTTGGAGGCTCTTTTAGAGCTTCCGATTCATATTTGACAATGGATTGGGAGGGGAGGGGATTAATATCACCATCCAGTGGTGATCAAATTAGCGGGAGACTTGAAAAACCTTATGATCCATTCAAACTTAATCCATCATGTTTAGAATATGGGGATTGTGTTAAGGTATTGAAAAATGCTTGGAATCCATTTGACATAAATTTGAGGGAGTCTAAAGCTATACATTTATCATATAATTTAAATATTGAAAAAACGTTAGCCACTTCTTGCGCTTGAAATGAGAAATTGGGAGAGCACAAAGATTTATTAGCCATTGAGTGAAGGATGGTGATTCTAGGCGAGGCAGAGAAACTCAGGGTTCCTTGAGGAGGACACGAGGGATGAAGTGAAAGACTTAGAACTTAAAAGAAGGAAATTTTTGTAGAATAAAGAAGTTGAATGCAGAATTAAAAGTAGGGCATTGTGACTTGATAGCGGGGATGAGAATACGAAATATTTCCATAATTTTTCCAATCATAAAAAATATTTGAATATAATTTGGAAGTTAAGAATGAGCATAACAAGGTGGTTACCAAGTTTGAAGATTTGGAAAAAGTGGGGTTGTATCATTTCTAAAAACTCTTCAAATAGGATGAAAACGTTTATAAGGAAGAAGTAGTAAAATTAGACCAATTATATCGTAATATTGAGAATGATTAGGATAACAAGGAACTAATGAAAGAAGTATCTAAGGAATAATTAGAGAAGACTCTTCCACCCAAGATTCTGAATATGGAAGAGCAACGTTCCACCCAATCATAGGCTCTTTGTCTAGAACTATGTCTCTCTCCTCAGAGGCCACCCTCGAGATGAGATATGTATTCACTAAGGGGGAACTACATAGGATCACTCATAACCATAGATACACACACTCATGCTAAGCCAACACATGACTAAGTTTATCAAGCATGCAAAGAGACAATAAAGGAGAATGCTAAGTGAGTGAGCTCAACCACAGAGCTACACGAATCTTAATTGGCTTCAACCAGCATTGGCACCCACGTTACCTACCACACCCAACACAAGGAAGGCCCCATTCTTTGCTACATAGTCCCTCAGGTGCCCCTTTCCTCTAGTGCTATTCTAGGTGGGCACAGAAAGGTCCAAGCTCCAAAACCTTCAATTATTTATTTCCTTAAATGATTTTATCAAGCTATTTGAACCTTTGGTCTCTCTCTAACTTCATTTTTCTCTTTGATTTCTTAGTCCAATCCACACTAATCTTCAGCCACGAAATTCAATTTCCAGGGTTCCAAATCAGGGTTTTCCCACGGGTTTTTGAGTCTTAAATACTTTCAATTTTTTCCTAGGGTTGATACCTATGGATCCCTCACTTCATTTCAAAACCCACATGAATTACTGGGTATTATTGATACTCTAAAACATGTCTCCTTCGCTAGTTAAAATTTCTATTCTTTTCACTACTGGGAATTCATAACATGCTATGAATTGGAGTTTGACCCTTCCAACAATCGAATGGGAATGAAGGGAAACAAATCCTGATGAGGAAATTGACTTCTGGGTACATAAATATGAGCCCATACTCAACCATACCAATTTCTAGGTTCATCCCATGCTCCATTAAATTCATGAGATAATTTCTCAAGTCTTTTTACAACAAAATTAAATATTAGCAAGGAAGCCCACTTTGGTAGTTGCTTACTATTTATGGCACATGGGTTCTAATGATGATACTTGGAAACAAATGATTTAATCCCACACCCCTCAGCTCTCCTTAGGGGATAAACATAGCCCATCATCTTAGTTGCATCCATAGCCAGCTCTTGGACTTGTATTTGCATAATAAATATTTGTGTTGGTTTTACATTTTTCCATGCATTACTAGCACATGTCTTTGAAATATAATATACTTTCCTTTATAACCAGATCATTCACCTTGACCTTGAGATCCACACCAGGAATCATATATCACATGCTTACAATATTTTCATATCAATCCAATACATTATAGAGGACAAAATGGGGGTATTACTCAAATCACATTGGTAAATAACTTGATCGTATCTGAGGTTTCAGTTATGTGACTGAGAGTGTCATGTTTGGAGGAAATCCTGGAATTTTGTGAAATTAGATATCTAAGACCATTCCAAACCTTAATGATATAATAAATATGAGTTGTTTGTATATTATAGAGCTCTGGTTCATGATTAGGATCCCTGAAGTACCATGTTTGGTTTCTTCTTGAGGAAACCGATCAGATGTATATGATCAAATTTTTTTGAGAGCGCACTAATATAAGAATGCATTGATATAGGCCTATTGATAATTTATTGAGTTGCTCAATATACTGAATTTTGAATTATGGAGTTATGCACAAATTAATTTTGTGAAACTGAAAACAACTTGATGTATGAGTTGTTTTGATTATTATTGTTGTATTGTGATCATAAACACTTTGAAATACTTATTTTGGTTTCTTATTGAGGAAACATGTCAGGTATATATTACTTTTACAATAACAAGACTTGAATGTGGAAATTAAAAGGTGCAACCAGACTTGGTTTGCATTGATCATGCATTATGCATATGAAGGATCTAATTTTTTCTTAATAAGAATAGTATGAGTTTTTTTTTTGGGAACAAATGTCATATTGTTTTAAACTATAATTAATTTTCACACCTTCAATTCCATTTCTTAGAAGTCATATTAGGTATATTATAGATGATTTATTTAGTTAAATATATTTGGCCTTTAATGCAATAAGCAATTTATTAAGTTGAATTACTTGAAGATATAAAATCTGAGTAAAGGTCCATCCATATAATTTTAAGATTTGCATGATGTCATATATACCATATACTGAATATTTTGCAATATCTTAGTGTGACAAACTATTGAATGTCCATGCCATAATCTATTCATGGCATGTGCATACTATTTTAAATGCGCATATGATATTGTATGCCTAGAGTGTGACGACCATTTTTATAATGTTTTGTTTAAGGTGCATTTGTTTTAAATAGTTTAGTTAATTTGTTTAACATAGTATTTTTATATGTGCCATTTTCCCATATTCATATTTCTTTAAACTTTTTTTTATGCCTTCAAATATGTGTTTATGTGTTGATAGTGTTTTTAATCTATTTGAAACAGGCTTTGAAATTTCTTTTGGTTTGCAAAATAATTTTTTACAAAATTGATTTGCATATTAAATCAATATATTGCCATCTTGTTTTCAATCAAAACACATTTTATGCTCTTTGTTTTTTTAATATCACATATTCTCCCAAGAAGTTGTGTGATATTTTCCCAAGAAGTTGTGTGTATACCATTGAGTTGTTGCTTTTGTAGTTGATCAGAGTTTTTCAAAGATAATTGAGGCTAAGAACCGTTACATCCTATATTATATTTACAAGGGTTGTTTCCTATTTGACTTTGTGTATGTTGTTACTTATTACTAAATTTACCATCTTATATAATGCCCCATTTGGTTGAGTACTACATAAAACATATCTACACAGGCTGTAAGAAATGATAATGAAGTTGAATATATTTTGTTGGGGTTGGTTTTTTATTTATATTGAACTTCACTTAAGGAAGAAGGATTGATGATGAAAATTTATTAAGGTTTGACCATATTTTATTTTTAATTATAATTTAATTTTCAAAGTTCTATGTTCTAGTTTAATCATTATCAAATATCAAGTACCACATCCACAAGTAAAGTGGTCTATGAATGACGATAGGCGGAGCCAACCACTTAGTTTTGTGGAGATGGTTGACTATTAAACAAAGGTTAAACATTAAGCTAATTACCAGGTCATTATAGTTATTCATTTATGGTATAATATAAACATAAAACAAATACTATTTAATAAAAAAATATTATCGTTACCCCTTTCTTTAACCGCCGCTTAACTGGAGCTTATTTAAATCTTAATAAAGATGCATTTAAGTGTAACAACATACCACGACCATGGAATGAATCAATGTTGTAGACTTGTTACACTCGAATTAATTTTAGGTTGACACAATGAACTGTGCAAATTACATTCATAACTACATGCCTCATAGGTTAGTGTTGAATATGACTCAAGAGGAGGCTTGGTCCTATGTCAAGCCCGATGTTTCTGATTTTAGGGTTTTTTGCAGGCAAGCTTGAGCCATAATTCTAGATAAAAAGCGCAAAGCCATGGATAAGAATGGTTAACCATTAATTTGTGTTGGTTACTATGAGGACATGAAGGCATACATGTTATTTGATCTTATTTATATATATACCTTGTTTAAAAGGTTAGTCCACTTTGATGAGTACTTTGACCTAATCATTTTTCCTATTCCTCCGATAGATTGTCTTACTGACAATGGTGAAGATTACATTGAAATTTTTGTTTTTGCAAAACACAAGTTGATGGAAATATTGTTGTTGCAAATCATACTGTTGGTAATGAATATCAACAAGTAGAAAATATGCATGAAGTTGCAAATCAGGTAGAAGAAAATATTTTATAAACACCACTTTATTAAGGACAATTTTTGAGAAAGATTATTTTTAATGAAAGAGACCTAAAATATATGGCTATGAGGAAACTAATTTTAGTTATTTAGTCACCAACCCTTTCCATACTTCTTGACATTAAAATGTTAATTCTCTTTTTAGTGACACCATTTCCACCAATCCACGACATTTTTTGATGTTATCAGTATACCAATATGGGATGTTGCTATCACAAAGAAGTATTCTTCCTTGTTGAAGAATAACACATGGAATCTAGTTATTCTTCTTAAGGAACACAGGCTTGATCATTGTAAATGCATTTATAAAACCAAATATGCAATAGATGGCTCTATTGACAAGCATAAGGCACATCATGTAGTTAAGGGATTTCACAAGTTGAAGGAATTGATTATTTTGAGACCTTTCCCCTGTTTCCAAGAGTATTTTTCTACATGGATATTTTCACAAGGAAATTTATATGGAGAAACCTTTTGGTTGTGTGTATGATCCTTCACATTATTGCAATCTATGACTTTAATTATGTGGTCCCGTACAAGATCCCTGAGCTTGGTGTGAGAAGATGTATAATTTTCTTATTGTTTTATGTCTCAATCATTGTCATTCTGTACCTACAGTGTACACAAAGAGGTAGGGTGTTGTTCTCTTGATTTTGGTTATGCACATTAATGATCTAAATTTCATTAGTAGTTCTTCATCCATGATTATGAGTGTTCATCGAGCATTAATGGAGCAATTTGATATGACAAAACTTGGTCCTTTGCACTATAATTTTATCAGCTTATAGGTCCTTCAATCTTCATTGCTTTGACACAGTTGATTGCAAGCCTCCACCCATTCCATTTTAGTTAAGGAACTCAAATTTTTGTGAGTTGTACTTCACCATGTGTTAATAATTTTCTATAAAGGAAATTGGTTGGGAGTCTATTGGATTATACCCATACATGACCTATCATTTCATTTGTAGGCATGTCTCTCAGTTCTCTCATTTTCTTCATTAGAGTCACTAGAATGTATCCAGCTCTTAGGTATATTAAGGGAACTACCTATTTTGGCATTTGGTATACCGTAGGTGTTTCTCAACTTATGGTTTTAACTCATTGAGATTGGTCTAGTTTAGTTGATGATCGAATGTCTATATATGGTTTTGTTTATCACCTATAATTTGATCTTATTTCCTAGTATTGCAAAAGGAAACCAATGATTGCATTATCTTATGTATAACCCGAGTATTGTGTTGCGATTATTTTCTATTCAAGAGGTCCTTTGGATTTGACAATTGATGATAGAGTTTGGAGTTAAGAAAGATCACCCCACCACTCTTTATTTTGATAATCAAAGTGACATACCTATTTTCACAACCTACTAGAGAATTGGAGAAAAATGCATAGAGATTCACATGCAATTCATTCGACAACTCATTTAGGATGGTGTTCTTAGTTCAAAGTATTTGCCTACTCAAGAGAAAGTTGCAGACATCTTCGTTAAACCTTTTAATTTTCCTTTTTTCTATAGTTGCGATTGATGCTTGGGGTGAAGGAAATTGTCCTTGGGGTGTCATCTTGGGTCCTCCTTCCTTCATACATTTTTATGTTATTTACTCTTTTTTAGGAAGGATTTTTTTCCTATGCATTTATTCTCCTTTTCTTTGAGTATGAGAGTTTGAACATGGGTGCCTTAGCAAGATTTGTTTTTGGGGGCCAATTTTGTATTTATTTGATTACTCCTTGTGTTTTTTTTTTAGGGGGGGGGTTGTGCAGGAGGAGGGTGGTGGTGGTGTTCTTTTCCAAACAACTATAATACTCTACAATTTTCATAGTTATAAGCCAACTCTTAGAAGTGATGAGCCTGCATAGGTAATCTTTACCTACCTAGTGGTAATATGTATTTATTGGGTCTCTTCATGTTGTTTTAAATAACGAGTTTTCTCTTGTATTTATCCAATTGATATAATAAATAATGTATTATCAATTATCACCATAATTGATACTTGATCTAAAAGAATGTAGTAGAAAATCTACTTCTTATATAAGTGCTCCTAAAGCATTATGTATGTTTTAAGATGCTCATATTATTAATCTTTTTTTTAAAGCAACCCATAGTATTTGGTGCTTTTCCTCGAACACGATTAAATTTAACAAGAACCTTGTAATGTCATGGTATTTTCTTTTCAAAATATGTTTGCATGTATTTAAATTCCACTTGAGCGATCTATAGGTGGACTCCAAATATTCACAACTTTTTTCATAGTACTTATTTGGATCCCCTAATCCACATTTCACACAATGGTATAATTTCTTATTAGCTCAAGCCATGCATTATCTAATCGTTGTTTGGTTTCTAAAGACACCCCTACCACTAACCCCCCCTCCCACTATGTCTTTCTCCCCTCTTCTCCATAACCCTTACTAACCCCCTCC